>JAJOOR010001605.1:0-93905 GCA_036250505.1 Solanum acaule | reverse complement strand
TAGCCTCAAGAATGACTCAAAACGGACCTAAGATGATCAAGATCTAACCTTTCAAAGTTCAACAAAAATTCATTCCGAAAATCACTCTAGCAGTAGCTCAATTCGATTCCTTACCTCAAACAAAGCCTCCCCTCGCGTTTCTGAGCTCACCTCTAGATTCCCCACGAAATTCTCTTGAAATTAGCCTTTTGAATCACCTAATTTGAGCCTAAAATGGAGGAGATATCTATGTTTGAAGATGAGGAAAAAAAAATGGACGAAAATTGTCCTTAAATCTGGAAATTTCCAGATTTCAACACGCTGCCACGTGGCGTCGCGTGGCTCTGCCACGTCACCACCGCGTTAGAATTCAACAACTCTTCAAACTTAAATTTCGCTGTTCCGGACTCGTTCGGAGTCGGAAAAATGCAAACCATATAAGGAATCTGATTGGAAACGATATTTCGGACTCAACGGTGAAGTAGGAATTTCCATTGGAGATCGCTTCGATGAAAAGTGGGTCCCACACCCAGTATCGTTTTGAGCCAGATTCCACAACGGGCATCTAAAGCCTCGGGAAGTGAACAAGGGGTCGTTTTAGACCAAAATCGATATTCCAAAGCTAACCTAGCTGTCAGAATTTTTATCTGAGCACGTCTTCCAAGAAGGTTGACCAAAGTCAACTATAGACCAAATTGCAAGGGCAAAAACGTCAAATGGCCCTAAACTCGTACCGATTGCCTCGATACTCGTGTTGACCATGCTACTAGCCAAATTTGGCCATTCCGGAGCTGATGGAATCATCAAAATTTTATTCTGAGGTCTTTTACCTGAATTTATGACCGAAGTCAACTTTTCAAGTTATGAAATCTCCAAAACAGGGAAACGGGCCTAAAACCCAAACGAACGACCAGGCAACCGAACAGTCAATGCCAGCAAGTCATAAATGACTTGGGGTCGCTACAGGAACGCTCTAAACGATGGAATGAATGCTTTAATTTAAAAATGACCTGGAGGGTCATTACACGTGAAAAAATATTAAATTTTGATAATTTATTTGTATTGATTTTCTAAAGTGACTGGTGTGATTCAAGATTTTTTTAGATGTTTTTATGTCTGTTTCTTTATCTTTATATTTTTTGGACCTTTAAGATTTAAAAATTTTGATATTTTTCGGGCATTCACGAAAAAATTAAAATTTTGATATTTTGTTCGTATCGATATTATATGGTGACTGATGCGGTTCGAGAATTTTTTGAGGTGTTTTTACGTTTATATCTTAATTTTTCTATTTTTCGGACCTTTACGAATTAAAATTTTTGATATTTTAAGTGCAGTCATGAAAAAATGTAAAATTTTGATATGTTATTCGTATCGATATTCTAAGGTGACTAGTGCGATTTGAGAATTTTTTGAGGTCTTTTTATGTCCTTTTCGTGCTCTTTATATTTTTCGAAGTTTACGAATTAAAAAATTTCATAATTTTGGGCAGTCACGGAAAAATATTAAGTTGTGATGTCTTTTCTGTATCGATATTCTAAGGTGACTGGTTCAATTCGGGAATTTTTTGAGGTGTTCTTATGTCTTTTTCTTGATTTTTATATTTTTCGAACGTTTACAAACTAAAATTTATGATATTTTTTAGACAGTCACGAAAAAATGTAAAATTTTGATATACTATTCGTATCGATATTCTAAAGTGACTGGTGTGATTCGGAAATTTTTTTAGGTGCTTTTATGTCTTTTTATGATTTTTATATCTTTTGGACGTTTACGAATTAAAGTTTTTGATATTTTTCGGGCAATCACGAAAAGATATAAAATTTTGATATTTTATTTGTATTGATATTCTAAGGGGAGTAGTGCGATTCGGGATTTTTTTAAAGTATTTTTATGTCTTTTTTTTATTTTCATAATTTCGGACGTTTACAAATTAAATTTTATGATATTTTTCGGGCAGTAACGAATAAATGTAAAATTTTGATATTCTATTTGTATCGATATTCTTAGGTGACTGGTGTGATTCGGGAATTGTTTTAGGTGTTTTTATGTCTTTTCTTGATTTTAACAATTTTCAGACGTTTACAAATTAAAAATTTTAATATTTTTCGGGCATTCATTAAAAAATGTAAAATTTTGATATTTCATTCGTACATATATCCTAAGGTAACTAGTGCGATTCAGGATTATTTTGAGGTGTTTTTTAATGTCTTTTTCTTGATTTTTATTTTTTAGACGTTTACGAATTAAAAGTTTTGATATTTTTCGCGCATTCATGAAAAAATGTAAAATTTTGATATTTTATTTCATATCGATATTCTAAGTTGATAGGTACGATTCGTGAATATTTTGAGGTTTTTTTTAATGTCTTTTAATTGATTTTTAATTTTTTCAGACGTTTATAAATTAATTCTTTTTTTTTTCAGGCAATCACGAAAAATGTTAAGTTTTGATATTTTATTAGTATTGATATTCTAAGGTGACTAGTGCGATTCAAGAATTTTTTGAGGTGTTTTCTATGTCATTTTACAGATTTTTAAATTTTTCGGACGTTTAAAAATTAATTTTTATTTATTTTTCGGGCAATCATCAAAAAATGTAAAATATGGGGATGGTGAGAAGAGATATATTTTACAAATTTTGATATCTTATTCTCATCGATATTCTAAGGTAACTGGTGCGATTTGGGAATTTTTTGAGTTATTCTTATGTCTATTCCCTTATTTTTATATTTTTCAGACGTTTACGAATAAATTTTTTGCTATTTTTCGAGCAGTCATGAAAAAATGTAAAATTTTGATACATTATTTGTATTGATATTCGAAGGTGAAAGTTGCAATTCGAAATTTTTTTGAGCTGTTTTTATTTTTTTCTTGGTTTTTATATTTTTCGGACGCTTACAAATTCAAATTTTTGATATTCTTTGGGCAGTAACGAAAAATGTAAAAATTTGATATCTTATTCGTATCGATATTCTAAGGTCACTAGTGCGATTCGGGAAATTTTCTAGGTGTTTTTATGTCTCTTTCTTGATTTTTATATTTTTCGAACGTTTACAAATTAATTTTTTTTATATATTTCGGGCAGTCACGAAAAAATATAAAATTTTGTTACTTTATTCGTATCGATGTTCTAAAGTGACTGGTGCCATTCGAGAATTTTTTGAGGTATTCTTATGTCTCTTTCTTGATTTTTATATTTTTCAGACGTTTACGAATTAAATTTTTTGATATTTTTCAAGTATTCACGAAAAAATATAAAATTTTGATATTCTATTCGTATCGAATTTCTGAGGTGACTGGTGCGATTGGGGAATTTTTTGAGGTGTTTTTATGTCTATTTCTTGATTTTTTTATTTTCGGATGTTTACGAATTAAGCTTTTTGATATTTTTTGGGCAATCACAACAAATGTGAAATTTTGATGTTATATTCGTATTGATATTCTAACGTGACTGGTACGATTCGGAAAGTTTTTGAGGTTTTTTAATATTTCTGTCTTGATTTTTATATTTTTTGGACGTTTACGAATTAAATTTTTTAATATTTTTCAGGTAGATACGAAAAAATTTAAAATTTGATATTCTATTCTTATCGATATTCTAAAGTGACTGTTGCGACACGGGAATTTTTTGAGGTGTTTTTATGCCTCTTTCTTGATTTTTATATTTTTCGGATGTTTACGAATTAAATTTTTTGATGTTTTTCGGGCTGTCACGAAAAAATGTAAAATTTTGATATTCTATTTGTTTCAATATTCTAAGGTGACTAGTGCGATTCGAGAATTTTTTGAGGTGTTTTATATCTCTCTCTTGATTTTTATATTTTTAAGACATTTTTTAATTATATTTTTTGATATTTTTCAGGTAGTCACAAAAAAATATAAATTTTTAATATTTTATTCGTATCGATATTCTAAGGTAACTAGTGCGATTCAAGAATTTTTTGAGGTATTTTTGTGTATTTTTCGTGATATTTTTATTTTTCGGACGTTTTCGACTTAAAATTTTTGATATTTTTCAGGCAGTAACGAAAAATTATAAAATTTTGATATCTTATTCGTATCGATATTCTGAGGTGACTGGTGCAATTCGAGAATTTTTTGAGGTGTTTTTATGTCTAATTAATGATTTTTATATTTTCGAACGTTTACGAATTAAAATTTTTAATATTTTTTGGGCAGTCACAAAAATATAAAATTTTGATATTTTATTCGTATCGATATTCGAAGGTGACTCGTGAGATTCGGGAAATTTTTGAGGTGTTTTTATATCTTTATCTTGATTTTTATATTTTTCGGACGTTTACAAATTAAAAAATTTGAAATGTTTTGGGCAGTCACGAAAAAATGTAAAATGTTGATATTTTATTCGTATCGATAATCTAAGGTTACTGTTGCGATTCGAGAATTTTGTGAAGTATTTTTATTTATCTTTCTTGACTTTTATATTTTTCGAACATTTACATTTTAAATTTTTTTATATTTTTCGGGCAGTCACGAAAAAATCTAAAATTTTGATACTTTATTCGTATCGATTTTCTTCGGAGACTGTGCAATACGGGAATTTTTTGAGGTGTTTTTATGACTCTTTCTTGATTTTTATATTTTTCGGACGTTTACGAATTTAATTTTTGGATATTTTTTGTGCAGTCACGAAAAAATGTAAAATTTTGATATTCTATTCATACCAATATTCTATGGTGACTGGTGCGATTCGAGAATTTTTTGAGGTGTTTTTATGTCTCATTATTGATTTTATATTTTTCGGACGTTTACGAATTATATTTTTTTATATTTTCAGGTAGTCATGAAAAAAATTAAAATTTTGATACTTTATCGGTATCGATAATTTAAGGTTACTGGTGCATTCGAGAATTTTTTGAAGTGTTTTTCATCTTTTTCTTAATTTTTATATTTTTCAGACGTTTACGAATTAAATTTTTCGATATTTTTCGAGGAGTCACGAATAAATATAAAATTTTGATGTTTTCTGACTGGTGCAATTAAGAAATTTTTTGAGGTGTTTTTAAGTCTTTTTCTAGATATTTATATTTTTGGGTCATTTACGAATTAAATTTTTTGATACTTTCGGGCAGTCATGAAAAAATGTAAAATTTTGATATTTTATTCGTATCGATATTCTAAGTTGACTAGTGCGATTCGAGAATATTTTGAGGTGTTTCTATGTCTCTTTCTTGATTTTTATAATTTTCGAACGTTTACAAATTAAAATTTTTGATATTTTTCGAGCAGTCACGAGAATATGTTAAATTTTGAAATCTAATAAGTATCGATATTCTAAGGTGACTGGTGCGATTCGTGAATTTTTTTGTGGGGTTTTTATGTCTCTTTCTTGATTTTTATATTTTTCAGATCCTTACAAATAAAATTTTTTGATACTTTCGGGCAGTCAAGAAAAAATGTAAAATTTTGATATGTAATTCATATCGATATTTAAGGTGATTGGTGCGATTTGCAAAAAAAATTGAGGTGTTTTTTTGTTTTTTCCTTGATTTTTATACTTTTCGGGCAGTCACGAAAAAATGTAAAGTTTTGATCCTCTATCCATATTGATATTCTAAGATGACTGGTACGATTTGAGAATTTTTGGAGATATTTTAATGTCTTTTTCTTGATTTTTATAATTTTCGGAAGATGTTTACGAATTAATATTTGTGATATTTTTCGGGCAGTCACAAAAAATTGTAAAATTTTGATTCTCTACTAATATCGATATTCTAAGATGATTGGTGTGATTCAGGAATTTTTTGAGGTGTTTTTATGTCTTTTTCTTGATCTTTTTAGTTTTCGGTCGTTTACGAATTAAATTTTTTGATAATTTTTGGGAAGTCACGGAAAAATGTAAAATTTTGATACTCTATTCGTATCGATATTCTAAGGTGACTGGTGTGAATTAAAATGTTTATATTCTTCAAATGTTTACGAATTAAAATTTTGATATTTTTCGGGCAGTCATGAAAAAATGTAAAATTTTGATATTTAATTAGTATTGATATTATAAGGTTACTGGTGCGATATGAGATTTTTTTTAGGTATTTTAATGTCTTATTCTTGATTTTTATATTTTTTGGACATTTACGAATTCAAGTTTTATATATTTATTGGACAGTCACGAAAAAATTTAAAATATTATTATTTTATTCGTATCGATATTCTAAGGTAACTGGGGCGATTCAGGAATTTTTCAGGTTTTTTTACGTCTATTTATTTATTTTTATTTTTTTCGGACTTTTAAGAATTAAGTTTTTTGATATTTTTCGGGTAGGTAACTGGGGCGATTCAGGAATTAAGTTTTTTGATATTTGTATCAACATTATAAGTTGGCTGGTAGGATTCATGAAGTTTTTGAGATGTTTTTATGTCTTTCTTGATTTTTATATTTTTCAAACGTTTACAAATTAAAATTCTAATATTATATTATTCGTATCGTTATTATAAGGTGATTGATGCGATTCACTAATTTTTTGAGGTGTTTTAATGTTCTTTTCTTGATTTTTATATTTTTCGGATGTTTACGAATTAAATTTTTTTGATATTTTTCGAGCATTCACGAAAAAAATGTGAAATTTTTAATCTTTATTCATATCGATATTCTAAGGTGACTAGCGTGACTCGAGAATTTTTTGAAGTGTTTTTATGTCTTTTTATTAATTTTTATATTTTTCAAACGTTTAAAAATTAATATTTTTGATATTTTTTGGGAAATTACGAAAATATGTAAAAATTTTATATTTTATTCCTATTTATATTCTAAGGTGACTGGTGCGATCCGGAAATTTTTTGATGTGTTTTTCTTTCTATTTCATGATTTTTCTATTTTTTGGACATTTACGAATTAAAATTTTTGATATTTTTCAGGATAGCACGAAAACATGTAAAATTTTGATATTTTATTCGTATCGATATTCTAAGGTGACTAGTGCGATTGAAGAATTTTTTGAGGAGTTTTATGTACTTTTCTTGATTTATATATTTTTCGGACGTTTACGAATTAAATTTTTTGATATTTTTTGATCAGTCACAAATAAAGTGAAAATTTGATATTTTATTCGTATAGATATTCTAAGGTGACTAGTGCGATTCGTGGTTTTTTGGAGGTGTGTTTATGACTTTTCATGATTTTTAAATTTTTTCGGATGTTTACGAATTAAATTTTTTAAATTTTTTGGGCAGTAACGAAAAAAATGTAAAATTTGATATTTTATTCGTATAGATATTCTAAGGTGACTAGTGCGATTCGTGGTTTTTTGGAGGTGTGTTTATGACTTTTCTTGATTTTTATATTTTTCGGACGTTCACAAATTAAATTTTTTTATCGGGAACTCACACAAAAAATGTAAAATTCTTCAAATTATAATATTCTAAGGTTACAGGTGCGATTGAAGAATTTTCTGAAGTGTTTTTATGTCTTTCTCTTTATTTATATATTTTTCGGACGTTTGTGAATTAACATTATTCATATTTTTTGGCAATTACGAAAAAATATGAAATTTTGATATTTTTTAGGTGTTTATATGTCTTTATATTCGTATCGATCTTCAAAGGTGACTAGTGCGATTCGTGAATTTATTGATGTGTTTTTATGTCTTTTTCTCTATTTTTATATTTTTCGAACATTTACGAATTAAATTTTTTGATATTTTTCGGGCTGTCAAGGAAAAAATGTAAAATTTTGATATTTTCATTGTATCGATATTCTCAGAAAACTCATGTAATTCGAGAAGTTTTTGAGTTGTTTTGATGTCATATTCTTGATTCTTATATATTTTGGATGTTTACAAATTAAATTTTTTTAACATTTTTCGGGCAGTCATGAAATAATGTAAAATTTTGATACTTTATTCGTATCGATATTCTAAGGTGATTGGTGAGATTCAGGAATTTTTTGGGGGTGTTTTATGTTTTTTTTTTCTTGCTTTTTATATTTTTCAGACGTTTAAGAATTAAAAATTTTGATATTTTTTAGCCACTCACGAAAAATGTAAAATTTTGTTATTTTATTCGTATTTATATTCGAAGGTGACAGGAGAATTCGTGATTTCTTTTGGAGTTTTTATGTCTTTTTCTTGAGTTTTACATTTTTTGGATGTTTACGAATTAAATTTTTTATATATTTCGGACAGTCACGAAAAACTGTGAATTTTTTTTTTTCAATTCGATATTCTAAGTTTTTTGGTGCGATTTTGAAATTTTTTGAGGTGTTTTTATGTCTTTTTCTTGATTTTTATCTTTATCGGACGTTTACAAATTGAAATTTTTGATATATTTTGGGCAGTCACGAAAAAATGTAAAATTTTGATAATTTATTCATATCAATATTCTAAGGTGATTGGTGCTATTCTGGAATTTTTTGAGGTGTATTTCCATATTTTTATTTTTTTGGGCGTTTACCAATTAAAAGTTTTGTTATTTTTTGGGCAGTCACGAAAAAATGTGGAATATTGATATTCTAATCGAATGGATATTCTAAGGTGACTGGTGCGATTTGGGAATTTTTTTAAGGTGTTTTTATGTCTTTTTCTTGATTTTTGCTATTTTTCGGACAGAAACGAAAAAATGTAAAATTTTGATAGTTTATTTGTATCGGTATTCTAGGGTTACTTGTGCGATGCAGGACTTTTTGAGATGCTTAATGTCTTTCTCTTGATTTTTATATTTTTCAGAAGTTTACAAATTAAAATTTTTGATATTTTTCAGGCTGTCACAAAAAAATGTAAAATTTTTATATTCTATTTGTATCGATATTTTAAAGTGACTGATGCGATTCAGGAATTTTTTTAGGTGTGTTTATGTCTTTTTTCCAATTTTTATATTTTTCGGACGTTTACGAATTAAGATTTTTGATATTTTTTGCGCAATCACGCAAGAATGTTAAATTTAGATTTTTTATTGTATCAATATTGCAAGGTGACTGATGCGATTCGGGAATTTTTTGAAATGTTTTTATGTCTTTTACTTGATTCTTATATTTATCAGACTTTTAAGAATTAAAGATTTTGATATTTTTCGGGCAGTCACGAAAAAAAGTAAAATTTTAATACTAGATTCGTATCGATATTCAAAGATGACTGGTGCGATTCGGGAATTGTTTGAGGTGTTTTTATTTCATTTTCTTTAATTTTATATTTTTCGAACATTTACAAATTAAAATTTTTGATACTTTTCAGACAGTGACAAAATAATGTAAACTTTTGATATTTTATTCGTATCAATATTCTAATGTGGTTGGTGCGATTTGGGAATTTTTTGAGGTATTTTTATTTACTTTTCTTGATTTTTATATTTCCGGACGTTTAATAATTAAAAATTTTGACATTTTTTGGGGAGGCCCGAAAAATACAAAATTTTGATATATTATTCGTATCGATATTCTAAGGTAATTGGTGCAATTCGCGAATTTTTTGAGGTGTTTTTATGTCTTTTTCTTGATTTTTATATTTTTCTAACATTTACGAATAAGTATTTTTGATATTTTTCAGGTAGTCACGAAAAAAGTAAAATTTGGATATTCTAAGGTGACTGGTGCGATTCAGAAATTTTTTGAAGTAATTTTTTGTATTTATCATGATTTTTATATTTTTTGGACATTTACGAATTATATTTTTTGATATTTTATTGTAACTGGTGTGATTCGAGAATTTTTGGAGGTGTTTTTATGTTTTTTCTTTTTATTTTTATATTTTTCAGACGTTAACGAATAAAAACTTTTGATATTTTTTGGAAAGTCATTAAAAAATGTTAAATATTGATATTTTATTCGTATCGATATTCTCAGGTGACTGGTGCGATTCGGGAATTTTTGGGGTGTTTTTATGTTTTTTTTCTTGATCTTTATATATTCTGAACCTTTACGGATTAAATTTTTTGATATTCTTCGGGTAGTGCCGAAAAAAAAATATATTTTGATATTTTATTTGTATCGATATTCTAAGTTGATTGGTGCGATTCAGAATTTTTTGAGGTGTATTTATGACCTTTTCTTGTTTTATATGTTTTTTGAACATTTATGAATTAAATTTTTTTTATATTTTTAGGGCTGTCTAGAAAAAATGTAAAATTTTGATATTTTATTTGTATCAATAATCTAAGGTGACTGGTGCGATTCCTGAATTTTTTGAGGTGTTTTTATGCCTTTTTATTGATTGTTATATTTTTTCGACGTTTACAAATTTAAATATTTGATATTTTTTGGGTAGTGAAGAAAAAATGTAAAATTTCGATACCCATTCGTATCGATATTTTAAGGTGACTGGTGCGATTCGGGAGTTTTTTGAGACATTTTTATGTCTTTTTTATTTTTATATTTTTCGGACGTTTACGAATTAACATTTTTGAAATTTTTCGGGCAGTGAAGAAAAAATGTAAAATTTGGATATTCTATTCGTATCGATATTCTAAGGTGACTGGTGCGATTTGAGAATTTTTTGGGGTGTTTTTATGTACTTTTCTAGAATTTTATATTTTCGGACATTTACGAATTAAAATTTTTAATAATTTTGAGATGTCACGAAAAAATGTGAAATTTTGATACTTTATTCATATCGATATTCCAAGGTTACTAGTGCAACTCGGTAATTTTGTGAGGTATTTTTATGTCTTTTTCTTGATCTATATTTTTTTTCTGATGTATATTAAAAAATTTGATATTTTTTGGGCAATGACAAAAAATGTAAAAAACTTGGATATTTTATTTACATCGATATTCTAAGGTAACTGGTGCGATTCGGGAATGATTTGATATGTTTCTATGTACTTTTCTTGATTTTTAAATTTCTCTAAAGTTTACGAATTAAAATTTCTGATTTTTTTCGAGTAGTCACGAAAAATGTGAAATTTTGATATTTTATTTGTATCGATATTCAAAGGTTACTGGTGCGGTTTAGGAATTTTTTGAGGTGTTAAATGTCTTTTTCTTGATTTTGATATTTTTTGAAAGTTTACGAATTAAATTTTTTGATATTTTTCGGGTAGTCACAAAAAAATTTAAAATTTCAATATTCCTTCCGTATCGATATTCTAAGGTGATTGGTGCGATTCGAGAATTTTTTGAGATTTTTAATGTCTCTTTCTTGAATTTTATATTTTTCGGGCAATCACGAAAAAAAGTAAAGTTTTTATATTTTATTCGTATTGATATTTCAAGGTAACTGATGCGATTCGGGAATATTTTGAGGTGTTTTATGTCTTTTTATTTTTTTCTTATATTTTTCGGACGTTTACGAATTAAAATTATTGATATTTCCGGGCCGTCACGAAAAATGGTAAAATTTAGATATTTTATTCGTATCAATGTTCTAAGGTGAATGGTCCAATTCAGAAACTTTTTGAGGTGCTTTTATGTACTTTCTTTGAATTTCATATTTTCGAATGTTTACGAATTAAATTTTTTAATATTTTCGAGCAATCACGAAAAAATGTGAAATTTTGATACTTTATTTATATCGATATTCCAAGGTGACTAGTGCGATTCCAGAATTTTATGAGGTGTTTTTATGTCTTTTTCTTGATTTCTATTTTTTCGGACGTTTACATATTAAATTTTTTGATATTTTTCGAAAAGTGTAGAAAAAATGTAAAATTTTGATATTCTATTTATATCGATATTCTAAGGTAACTGGTGCGATCCGGGAATTTTTTGATGTGTTTTTATGTACTTTTCTTGATTCTTATATTTTTCAAACCTTTACGAATTAATTTTTTTGATTTTATCGAATAATCTCCAGAAACGTAAAATTTTGATATTTTATTTGTATCGATATTCAAAGGTTACTAGTGTGATTCAGGAAGTTTTTGGGGTGTTAAATGTCTTTTTCTTAATTTTTATATTTTTCGGCCAGTCACGAATAAAAGCAAATTTTTGAAACCTTATTCGTATTGATAATTTAAGGTAACTAATACGATTCGTGAATTTTTTGATGTCTTTTTATGTCTTTTTATTTATTGTTATATTTTTCGGACGTTTACGAATTAAAATTTTTGACATTTTCTGGCAGTCACGAAAAAATGTAAAATTTAGTTATTTTATTCGTATCGATATTCTAAGGTGACTGGTCTGATTCGGGAACTCTTTGAGGTGTTTTTATGTCTTTTTCTTGATTATTATATTTTTTGGATATTTACGAATTAAAATTTCTATATTTTTCAGGCAGTGATGAAAAAAAGTAAAATTTTGATATCCTATTCGTATCGATATTCCAAGGTAACTGGTGCGATTCGGAAATTTTTTGAGGTGTTTTTATCTACTTCTCTTGATTTTTATATTTTTTTGGACGTTTACGAAATAAATTTTTTTGACATTTTTCGAGCATTCAAAAATGTAAAATTTTGATATTTTATTTGTATCGATATTCTATGGTAACTGGTGCGATTTGGGAATTTTTCGAAGTGTTTTTATGTATTTTTCTTGATTTTTATATTTTATGGACTTTTACGAATTAAATTATTTGATAATTTTTGAGCAATCAGTAAAAAATTTAAAATTTTGATATTTCATATGTATCGGTATTCTAAGGTAACTGGTGCGATTCGATAATTTTTTGAAGTGTTTTATTATTTTTTAATTTATTTCTATATTAATCGAACGTTTTCGAATCAAAGTTTTTGATATTTTTTGAGAGCTCGAGGATAAATGTCAAATTTTGATATTTTTTCCGTATAGATATTCTAAGGTGACTGGTGCGAATCAGGATTTGTTTGTAGTGTTTTATCTACTTTTCTTGATTTTTACATTTTTCGAAAGTTTACGGATTAAATTTTTTGATATTTTTTTTTACCATCACGAAAAAATGTAAAATTTAGATATCATATTCGAATCGATATTCTAAGTTGACTAGTGCGATTTGAGAATTTTTTGAGGTGTTTTATGTCTTTTTCTTGCTTTTTATATTTTTCGACGTTTACGAACTAAAATTTTGGATATATTTCGGATAGTCACGAAAAAATGAGAAATTTTATATTTTATTCGTATTGATATTGTAAGGTGTCTTGTGCGATTCGGCAATTTTTGAGGGGTTTTTCTATCTTTTTATTGATTTTTTTTTATTTTTTGGACGCTTACAATTTAAATTTTTTCATATTTTTTAGTAACTCAAGAAAAAATGTAAAATTTTGATATTCTATTCATATCGATATTCTAATGTGACTGGTGCGATTCAGAAATTTTTTGAGGTGTTTTTATGTCTTTTTCTTGATTTTTAAATTTTTTGGACGTTTACAAATCAATATTTTTTATATTTTTAGGCATGTAACGAAAAAATTAAATTTTTGATATTTCACTCGTATCGATATTCTAAGGTGACTGGTGCAATTCAGGATTTTTTTAGGTGTTTTTAAGTACTTTTCTTGATTTTTAAATTTTTCGAACGTTTACAAATTAATATTTTTTATATTTTTGGGGCAGTCGTGAAAAAATATAAAATTTTGATATTTTTTTCATTTCGATATTCATAGGTGACTGGTGCGATTCAGGATATTTTTGAGGTGATTTTATGTGTTTTTCTAGATTTTTATATTTTTCAGACGTTTACGAATTAAAAGTTTTGATATTTTTTGGATACTCACGAAAAAATGTAAAATTTTGATATTTTATTCGAATCGTTATTCTAAGATGACTGATGCAATTCTGTAATTTTTTGAGGTATTTTTATATCTTATTCTGGATTCTTATATTTTCGTACGTTTATGAATTAAATTTTTTTGTATGTTTCGGGCAGTCACGAAAAAATATGAAATTTTGATATTTTATTTGTATAGATATTCTAAGGTGACTAGTGCGATTCGGTAATTTTTTGAGGTATTTTTTTGTCTCTTTCGTGATTCTTATATTTTTCGCATATTTACGAATTAAATTTTTTACTAAGTTTCGGGCAGTCACGAAAAAATGTAAAATTTTGACATTACATTTGTATCGATATTCTAAGGTGACTGGCGTAATTCAGAATTTTTTTGAGATATTTTTAATCACTTTTCTCGATCTTTATAATTTTCAGTCGTTTACGAATTAAAAATATTCATATTTTCGAGCATTCACGAAAAAAGGTGAAATTTTTATATTTATTTGTATCGGTATGTTAAGGTTACTGGTGCGATTTAAAATAAATATGAGGTGTTTAATGTATTTTTCTTGATTTGTATATTTTTCAAAAGTTTACAAATTAAAAATTTTGACATTTTTTGGGCTATCACGAAAAAATTGAAAATTTTGATATATTATATGAATTGATATTCTAAGGTGACTAGTGCGATTCGGAAATATTTTGAGTTGTTTTATGTCTATTTATTGATTTTTATATTTTTCAGACGTTTAAGAACTAAAATTTTTGGTATTTTTCGGGCAGTAAAAATAAACGTACAATTTTGATATTCAATTCGTATCGATATTCTAAAGTGACTGGTGTAATTCGGTAATTTTTTGAGGTATTTTTATGTACTTTTCTTGATTTTTATATTTTTCGTATGTTTACGAATTAAATTTTTTGATATTTTGTGAGCTGTTAAGAAAAAATGTGAAATTTTGATGTTTTATTCGTATCGATATTCTAAGGTGACTGGTACGATTCATGAATTTTTTGAAGTATTTTTATTTAATTTTCTTGATTTGTATATTTTTGCAGTAGTTGACGAAATAAATTTTTGATATTTTTCGAACAGTACCAAAAAAATGTGAAATTTTTATATTTTTTTCGTATCGATATTCTAAGGTGACTGGTGCGATTTAGAAATTTTTTGAGGTGTTTTTATGTTTTTTTCTTGATTTTTAAATATTTTGGACGTTTACAAATTAATATTTTTCATATTTTCGGGATGTAACGAAAAAATGTAAAATTTTTATATTTCACTCGTATCAATATTCTAAGGTGGCTGGTGCGATTCAAGATTTTTTTAGGTGTTTTTAAGTACTTTTCTTGATTTTTACATTTTTTGGACGTTTACGAATTAATATTTTTTATATTTTTGGGGCAGTCACGAAAAAATGTTTAGTTTTGATAATTTATTTGTATCGATATTCTAAGGTGACTAGTGCGATTTGGGATATTTTTTAGGTGATTTTATGTGTTTTTCTTGATTTTTATACTTTTCGGACTGTTACGAATAAATATCTTTGATATATTTTGGGGTGTGACAAAAAAATGTAAAATTTTGATATTTTATTCGTATCGATATTCTAAGTAGACTGGTGCAATTCGGTTATATTTTAATATGTTTTTATGTACTTTTCTTGATTTTTATATTTTTCGGACATTTACGAATTAAATTTTTTGATATTTTTTGGACAGTCACGAATAAATGTGAAATTTGAAAATTCTATTGGTATCGATATTCTAAGGTGACTGGTACGATTTTGATATTTTTTGAGTTGTTTTTTTGTCTTTTTCTTGATTTTTATATTTTTTAAGAGTTTACGAAGTAATATTTTTTATATTTTTTGGGAAGTAATGAAAAAATGTGAAATTTTGATATTTTATTCGTATAGATATTCTAAGGTGACTAGTGTGATTCGAGAATTTTTTGATGTATTTATATGTACTTTTCTTGATTTTTATATTTTTCAGACATTTTCGAATTAATTTTTTTGATATTCTTGAGGTAGTCACGAAAAAATTTGAAATTTTGGTCTCTCATACGTATTGAAATTCTAAGGTGACTGGTTCAGAAATGTTTTGAGTTTTTTATTGGCTTTTTCTTGATTTTTATACTTTTCGGACGTTTACGAATTAATAATTTTGATATTTTTAGGGCAATCACGAAAAAATGCGAAATTTTGATATTTTATTCGTATCTATATTCTACGGTGCTTGGTGCTATTTGGGACTTTTTTGAGTTATTTTTATGTAGTTTTCTTGAATTTTATATTTTTCGAATGTCAACGAATCAAATTTTTTGATATTTTTTAAGCAGTCACAAAAAAATGTAAAATTTTGATACTATATAGGTATCAATATTCTAAGGTGACTGGTGTGCTTCGCTTTTTTTTTTTGAGGTGTTTGGATGTATTTTTTGGACGTTTACGAATTAAAATATTTGATATTTTTTAGACAGTCACAAAAAATGTGAAATTTATATATTTTATTTGTATCGATATGCTAAGGTGATAGTGCGATACGGGAATTTGTTGAGGTGTTTTTATGTCTTTTTGTTGATTTTTATATTTTTCGGATGTTTACGAATTAAAAGTTTTGATATTTTTCGGGTAGTCATGAGAAAATGTAAAATTTTGAGATTTTATTCGTATCGATATTCTAATGTCACAGATGTGATCCATGAATTTTTTGTGTTGTTTTTATTTCCTTTTCTTGATTCTTATATATGTTCGAACGTTTACGAATTGAAATTTTTGATAGTTTTCGGGCAGTCAAGAAAAAATGTAACTTTTTAATATTCTATTCGTATCGATATTCTAAGGTGACTGGTGGGATTCGTGATATTTTTTGGGTAGTCCCAAATAAAAGTGAAATTATGGTACTTTATTTGTTGATATATTCAAAGGTAAACGGTGCGATTCAGGAACTTTTTGAGTTGTTTTTATGTGTTTTTCTTGATTTAATATTTTTCGGACATTTACGATTTAGAATTTTTGATATTTTTAGGCACTAACAAAAAAATATAAAATTTTGATATTTTATTCGTATCGATATTCTATGGTGTTTGGTGCGATTCGGGATTTTTTTGAGGTATTTTATGTCTTTTGCTTGATTTTTATATTTTTCAGACCTTATAGAATTAATAATTTTGATATTTTTCTGACAGTCAAGAAAAAATGTAAAATTTTGATATTTTATTTCTATTGATATTCTAATTTGACTGGTGCGAGTTGTGATTTTTTGAGGTGTTTATATGTACTTTTCTTGATTCTTATATTTTCGCACGTTAACGAATTAAATTTTTTGCTATTTTATGCGTATCAATATACTATGGTGACTAGTGCAATTCCCAAATTCTTCGACGTGATTTTTGATACCTTTCAGGCAGTCACGAAAAAATATGAAATTTTGATATTTTATCCGTATCGATATTCTAAGGTGACTGATGCGCTTCGGGAATTTGTTGAGGTGGTTTATGTCTTATGTACTTTTCTTGAGTTTTATTTATTTCAAACGTTTACGAATTTTAATTTTTGATATTTTTCGGTCAGTAACGAAAAAAAAAATTAATATTTTTTCGTATTGATATTCTAAGGTGACTAATGCAATTTAGAAATTTTTTGAGGTATTTTTATGTCTTTTTCTAGATTTTTATATTTTTATGACTCTTACAAATTAAAATTTTTGATATTTTTCGGATAGTCACGAAAAAAATGTAAAATTTGCTATTTTATTTGGATCGATATTCTAATATGACTGATGCTATTCAGTAATTTTTTGAGGTATTTTTATGTCTTATTCTTGATTCTTATATTTTCGGAAGTTTACGAATTAAATTTTTTTATTTGTTTCGGGCAGTCACGAAAAATATGAAATTTTGATATTTTATTTATATCGATATTCTACGGTGACTAGTACGATTCGTTAATTTTTTGAGGTATTTTTTTGTCTTTTTCTTGAATCTTATATTTTTCGGACGTTTACGAATTGAATATTTTTTATATGTTCCGGGCAGTCACGAAAAAATGTAAAATTTTGATATCCTATTCGAATCGATATTCTAAGGTGACTGGTGCAATTCAGAAATTTTGTGAGATTTTTTTAAATTACTTTTCTTGAGTTTTATAATTTTCAATCGTTTACGAATTAAAAAATTTCATATTTTTCGAGCAGTCATGAAAAAATGTGAAATTTTACTATTCTATTCGAATTGATATTTTAAGGTTACTGGTGCGATTCAAAATTTTTTTGAGGAGTTTTATGTAATCTTCTTGATTAGTATATTTTTCAAAAGTTTACGAATTAAATTTTTTGATAATTTTCAGGATATCACGAAAAAATTGAAAATTTTGATAGATTATATGAATCGATATTCTAAGGTGACTAGTGCGATTCGGAAATATTTGGAGTTGTTTTATGTCTTTTTCTTGATTCTTATAATTTTCAGACTTTTAAGAATTAAAATTTTTGGTATTTTTCTGGTGGTCAAGAAAAAATGTAAAATTTTGATATTAAATTCGTATCGATATTCTAATGTGACTGGGACGATTCAAGAATTTTTTGAGTTATTTTTATGTACTTTTCTTTATTTTTATACTTTTCGTACATTTACGAATTAAATTTTTTGATATTTTTTGAGCTGTCAAGAAAAAATGTGAAATTTTGATATTTAATTTGTATTGATATTCTAAGGTGACTGGTGCGATTCACGAATTTTTTGATGTATTTTTTATGTACTTTTCTTGATTTGTATACTTTTCGGGAGTTGACGAATTAAATTCTTTGGAAAGTAACGAAAAATTGTAATATTATGATATTTTATTAGTAACGATATTCTAAGGTGACTAGCGCATTCAGAAATTTTTTGAGGTATTTTTATGTATTTCTTTGTATTTTTATATTTTTCAGACGTTTACGGATAACTTTTTTTGATATTTTTCGAACAGCCACGAAAAAATGTGAAATTTTGTTCTTTTATTCGTATCGATATTCTAAGGTGACTGGTGCGATTAAATTTTTTTTGAGGTGTTTTAATATACTTTTCTAGATTTTTATATTTTCCAACGTTTAGAAATAAAAAATATTGATATTTTTCGAGTAATCAAAAAAAATGTGCAATTTTGATATCTCATTCGTATGGATATTCTAATGTGACTGGCGCGATTCGGAAATTTTTTGCGGTGGTTTTATGTCTTTTTCTTGATTTTTATGTTTTTTCGACGTTTTTTGGTCAAATTTTTTAGTGTTTTCCAGAAGTCACGAAAAAATGTATGATTTTTATATCCTATTCGTATCGATAATCTAAGGTGACTGGTGTGATTCGAGAATTTTTTTAAGAGTTTTTATATCTTTTTCTATATTTTCGACGCTTACGAATTAAAATTTTTGATATTTTTCGGGCAGTCATGAAAATATGTAATATTTTAATATTTTTATAGTATCGTTATTCTAAGGTGAATGGTGCGATTCGTGAATATTTTGAGGTGTTTTTATTTATTTATTCTTGATTTTTATATATTTCTGACGTTTAACAATTAAATTTTTTGATTTTTTTCATGTAGTCACGAAAAGATGTAAAATTTTGATATTCTATTCGTATTGATATTCTACGGTGATTGGCGCGATTCGGAAATTTTTTGAGGTGTTTTTATGTATTTTCTTAATTTTTATATTTTCCGAACGTTTACGAAATAAAATTTTTAATATTTTTCAGACAGTCACAAAAAATGTGCAATTTTGATACTCTATTTGTATCGATAGTCTAAGGTGACTGGTGCGATTCGAAAATTTTTTGAGGTGTTTTATGTATTTTTCTTGATTTATATAATTTTTGGACGTTTACGAAATAAAATTTTTGATATTTTTTGGGTAGTCACGAAAAGATGTAAAATTTTAATATTTTATTCGTATCGATATTCTAAGCTGACTGGTGCAATTCAGAAAATATTATTTGTTATTTTACGTGCATACGCGAAAAATGTAAAATTTTGATATTCTATTCGTATCGATATTCTAAGGTGACTGGTGCGATTCGGAAAAAATATTTTTTGTGGTGTCTTTAAGTCTTTTTCTTGATTTTATATTTTTCGAATGTTTACAAATGTAAATTATTGATATTTTTTGGAAAGTCGCGAAAAAATGTACAAAAAAATTATTTTATTCGTATAGATATCCTAAGGTCACTGGTGCAATTCGGGAATTTTTGGATCTATTTTTATGTATTTTTCTTGATTTTTAAATTTTCGGATATTTTTCGAATAATCACTAAAAAATGTTAAATTTTGATATTTTATGCGTATCGATATTTTAAGGTGACTGGTATGATTCGGGATTTTTTTGAGGAGTTTTTATGTTTTTTTTTTATTTTAAATTTTTTTGGACGTTTACGACTTAAGTTTTTTTGATATTTTTCGAGCAGTTACTAATAAATGTATAATTTTGATATTTTGTTCGTATCGATATTCTAAGGTGACTAGTGCGATTCGAGTATTTTTTGATTTGGTTTCATTTCTTTTTCTTGATTTTTATATTTTTCGGACGTTTACGAATTAAAATTTTTGATATTATTTGGATAGTCATGAAAAAATTGAAATTTTAATATTTTATTCGTATCGGTATTCTAAGGTGACTTGTGCGGTTCGAGAATTTTTTAAGGTGTTTTTGTGTCTTTTTATATTTTTCAGAGGTTTACGAATCAAAGTTTTTGTTATTCTTAAGTGTCTGGTGCAATTCCGGAATTTTTAGAGGTGTTTTTGATGTCTTTTTCATTATTTTAAAATTTTTCGGACGTTGATAAACTACAATTTTTTTATTTTTCGGGCAGTCACAAAAAAATGCTATGTTTTGATATTTTATTCGTATTGATATTCTAAGGTGACTAGTGCAATTCGGTAATTTTTTGAGGTCTTTTTATGTCTTTTTTTATCTTTATATTTTTCAGACATTTACGAACTAATTTTTTAATATAATTTGGGCAGTTAAGAAAAAATGTAATTTATTTTATATTTTATTCGTATCGATATTCTAAGGTAACTGGTGCGATTCAGGACTTATTTGAGGTGTTTTTATGTCATTTTCTTGATTTTTATATTTTTTGGACGTTTATTAATTAAATTTTTTGATATTCGTCGGGCAGTCACGAAAAAAGAAAATATCTTGATATTTTATTTGTATCGATATTCTAATGTGACTGATGCGATTCGGAAATTATTTGAGGTGTTTGTATCTCTTTTTCTTGATCTTATATTTTTTGGGCAGTCACGAAGAAATGTAATTTTTTTGATATTTTTATTCGTATCGATATTCTTAGGTGACTGGTTTGATGCGAGGATTTTTAGTATTGTTTTTATGTCTTTTTCTTGACTTTTCTATTTTTCGGACGTTTAAAAATTAAAATTTTTGATATTTATTGGGCATTCACGAAAATATTAAAATTTGATATTTTATTCGTATCTATATTCTAAGTGACTAGTGTGATTCGAGAAATTTTTGAGGTGGTTTTATGTCTTTTTCTTAATTTTTATATTTTTTGGACGTTTACGAATTAAAATTTTTGATATTTTTCGAGAAGTCACAAAAAAATGTAAAATTATGATATCTTATTTTTATCAGTATTCTTAGGTGACTGTTGCGATTATGTAATTTTTTGAGGAGTTTTTATATCTTTTTCTTGATTTTTATATTTTTCGGTCCTAAAAAATTTTTTAAGTCTGATATTTTATTCGTTACATTATTCTGAGGTGATGGTGCGATTCTGGAATTTTTTGGTGTATTTTTATGACTTCTTCTTGATTTTTATATTTTTAGGAAGTTTACGAATTTAAACTTTTGATATTTTTTGGGCAGTCACGAAAAAATGTAAAATTTTTGATATTTTATTCGTATTGATATTCTAAAGTGACTGGTGCTATTCGGAAATTTTTTAGGTGTTTTTATGTCTTTTTCTTTATTTTTATATTTTTAGACGTTTACGAATAAATTTTTTACGTATTTTCAGGTTATACTGAAAAATGTAAAATTTTGATATTTTATTCGTATCAATATTCGAAAGTGACTGGTGCGATTCAGAAATTTTTTGAGGTGTTTTTATGTCTTTTTACTTTATCTTAATAATTTTTGGACGTTCAAAAATTATAATTTTCGATATTTTTCGGGCAGTCGTGAAAAAATATTGAATTTTGATATTTTATTTGTATCAATTTTCTAATTTGACTAGTGCGATTCAAGATTTTTTAGATGTTTTTATGTCTTTTTCTTTATCGTTATATTTTTTGGACGTTTAAGAATTAAAATTTTTGATATTTTTCGGGCAGTCCTGCAAAATTTTAAATTTTAATATTTTGTTCGTATCGATATTATATGGTGACTGATGCGGTTCGAGAATTTTTTGATGTGTTTTTACTTCTATATCTTGATTTTTCTATTTTTCAGACTTTTACGAATTAAATTTTTTGATATTTATAGTGCAGTCATGAAAAAATGTAAAATTTAATATGTTATTCATATCGATATTCTAAGGTGACTGGTGCAATTTGGGAATTTTTTGAGGTCTCTTTATGTCCTTTTCGTGATCTTTATATTTTTCGATGTTTATGAATTAAAAATTTCATTTCTTTGGGGAGTCACGAAAAAATATCAAATTTTGATATTTTTTCTATATCGACATTCTGATGTGACTGGTTCGATTCAGGAATTTTTTCAGGTGTTCTTATGTCTTTTCTAGATTTTTATATTTTTCGGACGTTTATGAACTAAAATTTACGATATTTTTCAGGCAGTGACGAAAAAATGTAAAATTTTCATATTCTATTCGTATTGATATTCTAAAGTGATTGGTGTGATTCGGAAATTTTTTGAGGTGCTTTTATGTCTTTTTATGATTTTTATATCTTTTGGACGTTTACGAATTAAAGTTTTGATATTTTTTGGGCAATCACGAAAAGATGTAAAATTTTGATATTTTATTTGTATTGACATTCTTAGGTGACTAGTGCGATTCGAGATTTTTTTCAAGTATTTTTATGTCTTTTTTTTTATTCTATTAGCTTTCGAACGTTTACGAACTAAATTTTATGATATTTTTTTGTGCAGTAACGAACAAATGTAAAATTTTGATGTTTTATTCGTATCGATATTCTTAGGTGACTGGTGTGATTCGGGAATTTTTTTAGTTGTTTTTATGTCTTTTCTTGATTATTACAATTTTCAGACGTTTACAAATTAAATTATTTAATATTTTTCGGGTATTCATTAAAAAATGTAAAATTTTAATATTTCATTTGTACCGATATCCTAAGGTGACTAGTGCGATTCATAGATATTTTGAGGTCTTTTTTTATGTCTTGTTCTTGATTTTTATATTTTTTTTTAGACGTTTACGAATTTTTTGAAGTGTTTTTATGTCTTTTTCTTCCCTTTTATATTCTTCAATTGTTTACGAATTAAAATTTTCATATTTTTCGGGCAGTCATTAAAAAATGTAAAATTTTCATATTTAATTTGTATCGATATTATAAGGTGACTGGTGCGATATGGGATTTTTTTTGAGGTGTTTTAATGTCTTATTCTTGATTTTTATATTTTTCGGACGTTGACGAATTAAAATTTTATATATTTTTTGGACAGTCACGAAAAAATTTAAAATATTATTATTTTATTCGTATAGATATTCTAAGGTGACTGGTGCGATTCAGAAATTTTTGAGGTGTTTTTATGTCTATTTCTTTATTTTTATTTTTTTTGGACTTCTAAGAATTAAGTTTTTTGATATTTTTCGGTCAGTGACGAAAAAATGTTAAATTTTGATATTTATTTGTATCGACATTATAAGTTGGCTGGTAGGATTCATGAAGATTTTGAGATGTTTTTATGTCTTTTTCTAGATTTTTATATTTTTCAATCGTTTGCAAATTAAATTTTTTGATATTTTTTGGGATGTCACGAAAAATTTTAAATTTTGATATTCTATTCGTATCGATATTCTAAGGTGACTGGTGCGATTCCAGAATTTTTAGAGGTGTTTTATGTCTTTTTATTGATTTATATATATTTTTTTTACATTTACGAATTAAAATTATTCATATTTTTCTAGCAGTCACGAAAAAATTGTAAAATTTTGATATCTTATTCTTATCGATATTCTAAGGTGACTGGTGCTATTCGAGATTTTTTTGAGGTGTCTTTATGTTTCTTTCTTGATTTTTGTATATTTGGAAATCTACGAATTAAAATTTTTGATATTTTTCTTGTAAGTCATTTAAAAATGTAAAATTTTGATAATCTATTCTTATGAATATTCATAGGTGACTTGTGCGATACGGAAATTTTTTGAGGTGTTTTCATATCTCTTTCGTGATTATTAAATTTTTCGAACGTTTACATTGATATTTTTCGGCCAGTCACGAACAAATATAAAATTTTGATATTTTATTTCATTGATACTCTAAAGTAGTTGTGCGATTCGGTAATTTTTTGAGGTATTTTTATGTCTTTTTCTTGATTTTTATTTTTTACGGAAGTTTTAGAATTACATTTTTTGATATTTTTGCATTCACGAAAAAATGTTAAATTTTGATACTTTATTTGTATCGATATTTTAAAATGGCTGGTAGAATTCGAGAAATTATTGAGGTGTTTTAATGTCTTTTTCTTAATTCTTATATTTTTTGGACGTTTAAAAATTTACTTGGGCTGTCACAAAAAAATGTAAAATTTTGATATCTTATACGTATCGTTGTTCTAAGTTGACTGGTGCGATTCGAGAATTTTTTGACCTGTTTTCATGTCTTTTTATTGAATTTTATATTTTGCATACGTTTACGAATTAAATTTTTTGATATTTTTCGGACAGTCACGAAAAAATGTGAAATTTTGTTATTTTATTCGTATCGATATTCTAAGTTGGCTGGTGCGATTTGGGAATTTTTTGAGGTGTTTTTAAGGCTCCTTTTTTATTTTTATAATTTTCGAACGTTTACGAATTAAAATTTTTGATATTTTTCGGACAGCCACGAAAAGATATAGAATTTTGATATTTTAATCGTATAGATATTCTAAGGTGACTGGTGCGATTCGGGAATTTCTTGAGGTGGTTTTAAGTCTCTTTCTTCATTTTTTTATTTTCGGACGTTTACGAATTCAAATTTTTGATATTTTTTGGGCAGTAATTTAAAAACATAAATTTTTGATAATCTATTCTCATCGATATTTTAAGGTGACTGGTGCGATTTGAGAATTTTTTGAGTTTTTCTGATGTCTCTCTCTTTATTTTTATATTTTTCGGATGTTTACGAATAAATTTTTTTGATATTTTTTGTGCAGTCACCAAAAAATGTAAAATTTAGATATTTTATTTGTATCGATATTCTAAGTTCACTGGTGCGATTCGAGAATTTTTTTAGTTGTTTCTATATCTCTTTCTTGATTTTTATATATTTCGAACGTTTACAAATTAAATTTTTTTATATTGTTCGTACAGTCACGAAATAATATAAATTTTTGTTAGTTTATTCGAATCGATATTCTAAGGTGACTGGTGCGATTCGAGAATATTTTGAGGTATTTTTATGTCTCTTTCTTGATTTTTATATTTTTTGGACGTTGACTAATTAAATTTTTTGATATTATTCAAGTAATCAACAAAAAATAAATTTTTTTTGATATTCTATTCCTATTGTATTTCTGATGTGATTGGTGCGATTCTGGAATTTTTTGAGGTATTTTTATGTCTATTTCTTGATATTTATATTTTCAGACGTTTACGAATTAAGATTTTTGATATTTTTCGGACAATCACAAAAAATGTAAAATTTTGATACTTTATTCGTATTGATATTCAAACGTGACTGGTACGATTAGGGAAATTTTTGAGATTTTTTTATATCTATCTTGATTTATTTTTCGGACGTTTACGAATTAAAAATTTTAATAATTTTCAGGTAGACATGAAAAAAATTAAAATTTGATATCTTATTCGTATCGATATTCTAAGGAGACTGGTGCGGTACCGGAATTTTTGAGGTGTTTTTAAGTCTCTTTCTGGAATTTTAGATTTTTCGAACGTTTACGAATTAAAATTTTTGATATTTTTTGGGGTGTCACGAAAAAATGTAAAATTTTGATATTTTATTTGTATCACTATGCTAAGGTGACTAGTGTGCTATTCGAGAGTTTTTTGAGCTGTTTTTATGTTTCTTTCTTGATTTTTATATTTTTAGAACGTTTACTAATTAAATTTTCTGATATTTTTCAGGCAGTCAAGAAAAAACGTAATTTTTTAATATTTTATTCGTATCCATATTCTAAGGTTACTAGAGCGATTAAAGAATTTTTTGAGGTATTTTTATGTCTCTTTCGTGTTTTTTATATTTTTCGAACGTTTAAAAATTAAAATTTTTGATATTTTTTGGGCAGTCACGAAAAAAAATAAAATTTTGATATTTCATTGATAACCTAAAGTAGTTGTGCGATTCGGGAATTTTTTGAGGTATTTTTATGTCTTTTGCTTGATTTTTATTATTTACGAAAGTTTAAGAATTAAATTTTTTGATATTTTTTGGGCAGTAACAAAAAATTTAAAATGTTGATATTTTATTCGTATTGATATTCAAAGGTAATTCGTGAGATTCGGGAATTTTTGAGGTGTTTTTATATCTATGCCTTGATTTTTATACTTTTCGGACGTTTTCGAATTAAAAATTTTGAAATCTTTTGGACAGTCACGAAAAAATGTAAAATGTAGATATTTTATTCGTATTCATATTCTACGATGACTGTGCCATACGGGAATTTTTTGAGGTGTTTTATTGTCTCTTTCTTGATTTTTATATTTTTCGGACGTTTACGAATGAAATTATCTGATATTTTTTGGGCAATTAGGAAAAAATGTTATTTTTTTGATATCTTATTCGTATCGATATTCTAAGGTGACTAGTGTGATTGGGGAAATTTTTGAGGTGTTTTTTTATGTCTTTTTCTTGATTTTTATATTTTCAGACGTTTACTAATCAAATTTTTTTATATTTATCGACCAGTCACGAAAAAATGTAAAATTTTGATACCTTATTCGTATCGATATTCTAAGGTGATAGGTGCGTTCGGGAAATTTTTGAGGTGTTTTTCGTCTTTTTCTTGATATTTATATTCTTCATACGTTTACGAATTAATTGTTTGGATATTTTTCGAGCAGTCACGAAAAATGTAAAATTTTGATATCTTAGTATCGATATTCTAAGGTTACTAGTGTGATTTGGAATTTTTCAAGGTGTTTTTACATGTGTTTCTTGATTTTTATATTTTTAGGACTTTTACGAATTAAAATTTTTGATATTTTTCGAGTAGCCACGAATAAATATTAAAAATTGATGTTTAATGAATGATGCGATTAAGAAATTTTTTGAGTTGTTTTTAAGTCTTTTTCTAGATTTTTATATTTTTGGGACGTTTATGAATTAAACATTTTGATATTTTTTGCGCAATCACAATAAAATGTAAAATTTGGATAATTTATTCGTATCGATATTCTAAGGTGACTAGTGCAATTCGAGAATTTTTTGACGTGTTTCTATGTCTCTTTCTTGATTCCTATAATTTTCGGACGTTTATGAATCAAAATTTTTGATATTTTTTGAGAAGTCACACGAAAAGGTAAATTTTTGAAATTTTACACATCGATATTCCAAGATAACTGGTGCGATTCGGGAATTTTTTGAGGAATTTTTATGTCTATTTCTTCATTTTTATATATATCGGACGTTTAGAAATAAAAAAATATTATATTTTTCGGGCAGTCACAAAAATATGTTAGATTTTGATATTTTATTTGTATCGATATTATAAGGTGACTGGTGAGATTCTGGAATTTTTGAGGTATTTTTATGTATTTTTCTTGATTGTTATACTTTTCGGACCTTTACAAATTAAAATTTTTGATATTTTTCGGGTAGTCACAAAAAATGTAAAAAAAATTGATATTGTATTTGTATCGATATTCTAAGGTCAATGATGCGATTCGGGAATTTTTTTAGAGGTTTTTATGTCTTTTTCTTGATTTTTGTATTTTTCGTACATTTATGAATTAAAATTTTTGATATTTTTGTATTGTCACGAAAAATATTAATGTTTAATATTTTATGCGTATCGATAATGTAAAGTGACAAGTGTGATTCGAGAATTTTTTGGGGTGTTTATATGTCTTTTTGTTGATTTTTATATTTTTCAAACATTTAAGAATTAAAAATTTTGATATTTTTTGGGCAGTCATTAAACAACGTAAACTTTTGATAGTTTATTCTTATCGATATTCTAAGGTGGCTGGTGCGATTCGGAAATTTTTTGAGGTGTTCTTTGTATATTTCTCGATTTTTATATTCTTCGACCTTTTCCGAATTAAAATTTTTGATATATTTCAAGCAGTTCATGAAAAAATGAATTTTTTTTATATTTTATTCATATCGATATTCTTAGGTGACTGGTGCGATTCAGGATTTTTTTGAGGTGTTTTTATGTAATTTTCTTGACTTTTATATTTTTCAAATGTTTACGAATTAAAATTTTTGATAATTTTCAGGCAGTTCACGAAAAAATGATTTTTTTTGATATTCTATTCCTATCGATATTCTAAGGTGACTGGTGCGATTCAGGAATTTTTTGAGGTGTTTTTATGTATTTTTCTTGATTTTTATATTTTTCAAACATTTACGAATTAAAATTTTTGATATTTTTCGGGCAGTCAAAATGATTTATTTTTTATATTTTATTCGTATCGATATTCTAAGGCGACTAGTGCGATTCGAGAATTTTTTGTGGTGTTTTTCTTTCTTTTTTTAGGATTTTATATTTTTCGTAAGTTTACGAATCAATTTTTTTGATATTTTACGGGCATTCGTGAAACATGTAAAATTTTGATACTCTATTCATATCGATATTTTAAGGTGAATGGTGCGATTCGGAATATATTTTTCGTGGTGTTTTTAAGTCTTTTTTCTTGATTTTTATACTTTTCGAACGTTTACAAATTAAAATTATTGATATTTTTCGGGCAGTCACGAAAAAATAATGTAATTTTTTTTATACGTATAGATATTCTAAGGTCACTGGTGCGATTTCGGAATTTTTGGATATATTCTTACGTCTTTTTCTTGATTTTTATATTTTCGGATGTTTACGAATTAAATTATTGATATTTTTTGAGCAATCACGAAAAAATGTTAAATTTTGATATTCTATGCGTATCAATATTTTAAGGTGACTGGTGCGATTCAAGAATTTTTTGAGGTGTTTTTATGTTTTTTTCATGATTTTATATTTTTCGGACGTTTACGAAATAAAATTTTTGATATTTTTCAGTCAGTCACGAAAAAATGTAAATTTTTTTATATTTTATTTGTATCAATATTCAAAGGTGATTGGTGCAATTCGGAAAAATTTTGAGCTGTTTTTATCTCCTTTTCTTGATTTCAATATTTTTAAGACGATTTTGAATTAAATTTTTTTATATTTTTTGGGCACTCACAAAAAAATTTAAAATTTTGATATTTTATTTGTATCAATATTCTAAGTTGACTTGTGCGATTCGGGAATTTTTTGAGGTGCTTTTCTTTCTTTTTCTTGACTTTTATATTTTTCGAACGTTTAAAAATTAAAATTTTTGTTATTTTTAAGGCAGTCACGAAAAAATGTAACATTTTGATATTATATCTGTATCGATATTCTAAGGTAACTGGTGCTATTCGAGAATTTTTTGAGGTGTTTTTATTTTGTTTTCTTAATTTTTATACTTTTCCAACGATTACGAATTAAAATTTTTGATAATTTTGGGCACTCACAAAAAATGTTAAATTTTGATACTCTGCGTATCGATATTTTAAGGTGATTGGTACGATTCGGAAATTTTTTGAGCTGCTATTATGTCTTTTTCCTTAATATTATATTTTTCAAACGTTTACGAATTAATAATTTTGACATTTTTTTTGGCAGTCTTGAAAATATGTAAAAAAATTATATTTTATTCATATCGATATTCTAAGGTAAGTGGTGCGATTCGAAATTTTTTTGAGGTGTTCTTATGTCTTTTTCCTGATTTTAATATTTTTTGAACGTTTATGAATTAAAATTTTTGATATTTTTCGTGCAGTCACGAAAAAATGTAAAATTTTAATATCTTACAGGTATCGATCTTCTAAGACGACTGGTGTGATTCAGGAATTTTGAGGTGTTTATATATCTTTTTCTTGATTTTTATATTTTTCAGAAGTTTAAGAATTAGAATTTTTTATATTTTTCGGACAGTCACAAAATAATGAAAAAAATTGATAATTTATTCGTATCGATATTCTAAGGTATCTGGTGCGATTCGTGAATTTTCGGAGGTGTTTTTATGTCTTTTTCTTGATTTTTATAGTTTTCGGAAGTTTAAAAATTAAATTTTTTGATATTTTTCGGGAACTCACGAAAAAATCTTTAGTTTTTGTATTTTATTCGTATTTATCTTCTAAAGTTATTGAGGTGATTTGGGAATTTTTTGAAGTATTTTTATCTCTTTTGCTTAATTTTTATATTTTCGGATGTCTCCGAATTAATATTTTTTAATTTTTTGTGCAGTCAGAAAAAATATGAAATATTGATGTTTTATTCGTATCGATATTCTAAGAAGACTAGTGCGATTCTAGAATTTTTTGAGGTGTTTTTAAGTCTTTTTATTTATTTATATATTTTTTGGACGTTTATGGATTAAAATTTTTGATCGGGCAATCACGAAAATATGTAAAATTCTAGTATTATATTATTCGTATCGATATTATAAGGTGATTGATGCGATTCACGAATTTTTTGAGGTATTTTTATGTCCTTTTCTTGATTTTTATATTTTTCGGACGTTTACGAATTAAACTTTTTGATATGTATCAAGCAATCACGAAAAAATGTGAAATGTTGATATTTATTTGTATCGATATTCTTAGGTGACAGGTGCGATTCAGAAAATTTTTGAGGTGTTTTTATTTCTTTTTCTTGATTCTTATATTTTTTGTACGATTACGAATTCATATTTTTGATATTTTTTTAGCTGTCGCGAAAAATATGTGAAATTTTTTATTGTTATTCATATCGATATTCTAAGGTGACTGCCGTGATTCGAGAATTTTTTGAAGTGTTTTTATGTCTTTTTATTGATTTATATATTTTTCGAACGTTTAAGAATTAAAATTTTTGATATTTTTTGGGAAATCACGAAAATATGTTATTTTTTTATATTTTATTCCTATTTATATTCTAAGGTGACTGGTGCGATCCAGAAATTTTTTGATGTGATTTTATTTCTATTTCTTGATTTTAGTATTTTTTGGACATTTACGAATTAATTTTTTTCATATTTTTCAGGACACCACGAAAATATGTAAAATTTTGATATTTTATTCGTATCGATATTCTAAGGTGACTTGTGCGATTCAAGAATTTTTTGAGGTGTTTTATTTACTTTTCTTGATTTATATATTTTTCGGACGTTTACGAATTAAATTTTTTGATTTTTTTCGATCAGTCACGAAAAAAGGAAAATTTTGATATTTTATTCGTATCGATATTCTAAGGTTACTGGTGCGATTCAGGGTTTTGTTGAAGTGTGTTTATGACTTTTTCATGATTTTGAAATTTTTTCGGACGTTTACGAATTAAATTTTTTCAAATTTTTTGGGCAGTCATGAAAAAATGTAAAATTTGATATTTTATTCGTATCAAATTTTATTTTTATATTTTCGAACGTTCACAAATGAAAATTTTTGATCGGGCAGTCACAAAAAAATGTAAAAATTTTTAAAGTATAATATTCGTATCGACAATCTAAGGTGAAAGGTGCGATTCAAGAATTTTCTGAAGTGTTTTGATATCTTTCTCTTTATTTATATATTTTTCGGATGTTTGAGAATTAACATCATTCATATTTTTTGGCAATTACGAAGAAATGTGAAATTTTGATATTTTTTATGTGTTTTTATTGTTTTTTATAATTTTCGACGTTTATGAATTAAATTTTTTGATATATTTCGGATAGTCACAAAAAATATAAAAATTTGATAATTTATTCGTATTGATATTCTAATGTGACTGGTGCGATTCAGGAATTTTTCGAGGTGTATATCTTTCTCTTGATTATAATATTTTTCGAATGTTTACGAATTAATACTTTTGATATTTTTCAGACAGGCTCGAAAAAATGTAAAATTTTGATATTTTATTCGTATTGATATTCTAAGGTGACTGGTGCAATTCGGGAAATTTTAAAGGTGCTTTTATGTATTCTTGATTCTTATAGTTTTCGGACGTTTATTAACTAAATTTTTTGATATTTTCCAGATAGTCATGAAAAAATGTGAAATTTTGATAGTTTATTCGTATCGATATTTTAAGGTGATTGGTACGATTCGGAAATTTTTTGAGGTGTTTTTCGTGTATCTTTCTTGATTTTTATATTTGTCTTACGTTTACGAATTAAATTTTTTGATATTTTCGGCCAGTCACGAAAAAATGTAAATTTTTGATATTTTATTCGTATCAAAATTCTAAGGTAACAGATGCGATTCGGGATTTTTTTTGGAGGTGGTTTCTATATCTTTTTCTTGATTTCTATATTTTTTGAATATTTACGAATTTTTTTTTTTAATATTTTCAAGGAGTCACGAAAAAATTAAGATTTTGATATTTTATTCGTATCGATATTCTAAGGTGACTGGTGCGATTTAAATTTTTTTTGAGGTGTTTTTATGTGTTTTTCTTGATTTTTATATTTTTCGTATGTTTACGAATTAAAATTTTTGGTATTTTTTGGATAGTGACGAAAAAATGTGAAATTTTGACATTTTATTCATATCGATATTCTAAAGGGAGTGGTGCGATTCGGGAAATTTTTGAAGTGTTTTTTGTCCTTTTATTGATTTTTATATTTTTCAGACATTTACAGATTAAAATATTTGATATTTTTCGGACAGTCACTAAAAAATTTAAAATTTTGATATTCTATTTATATCGATATTTTAAAGTGATTGCTGCGATTCTGTAATTTTTTGAGGTGTTTTTATATACTTTCTTGATTTTTATATTTTTCGGACGTTAATGAATTAAAATTTTTGATATTTTTTGGGAAGTGACGAAGAATGTAAAATTTTGATATTTTATGTGTATCAAAATTTTGATATTTTACGAGAATTTTTTGAGGTGTTTTTATATTTTATCTTGAAATTAATATTTTTCAAACATTTACGAATTATAATTTTTTTGTATTTTTCGAGGAATCACCAAAAAATATTAAATTTTGATATTTTATTCGTATAGATATTCTAAGGTTATTGGTGCGATTAGAGAATTTTTTGAGTTGTTTTCATGTCTTTTTCTTGATTTCTTTATTTTTCGGACGTTTACGATTCAAAATTTTTGATATTTTTCAGGCAGTCATGAAAAATGTTTAATTTTGATATTTTATTCGTACCGATATACTAAGGTGACTAGTCTTATTTGGGAATTTTTTGAGATGTTCTTATGTCTTTTCATATTTTTCGGGTGTTTGCACATTAAATTTTTTTATATTTTTCGAGTAACCACAAAAAAATATGAAATTTTGATATTTTATTCGTATAGATATTCTAAGGTGAATGGTGCGAATCTTGAATTTTTTGAGGTGTCTTTATATTTTTTTCTGGATTTTTATATTTTTCGGATGTTTACGAATTAAATATATTTTTATTTTTCAGGCAGTCATGAAAAAATATAAATTTTGATAATCTATTCGTATTGATATTCTAAAGTGACTGGTGCGATTCTGGAATTTTTTGAGGTGTTTTTATGTCTTTTTATTTATTTTTATATATTTTGGACGTTAAAGAATTAAAAATTTTGATATTTTTTAAGAAGTTATGAAAAAAAATGAAATTTTGATATTTTATTTTTATCGATATTCTTAGGAGACTATTGCGATTTGGAATTATTTTGAAGTGTTTTTTTAATGTATTTTTCTTGATTTTTATATTTTTCGGACGTTTACGAATTAGAATTTTTGATATTTTTCGGGCAGTTACGTAAAAATGTGAAATTTTGATACTTTATTCGTATCGATTATGTAATATGACTAATGCGGTCCGAGACTTTTTTTGAGTTGATTTAATGTCTTTTTCGTTATTTTTATATTGTTTTCATACGTGTACAAATTAAATTTTTTGATATTTTTCGGATCATTACGAAAAAATATAATATTTGGATATTTTATTCGTATCGATATCCAAAGGTGAATGGTGCGATTTCTAGAATTTTTGGTGATCTTTTTATGTACTTTTCTTGATTTTTTATATTTTTCAAACTTTTACGAATTAAATTTTTAAATATTTTTCGGGCAGTCACAAAAAAATGTTATATTTTGATATTTTATTCGTTTTGATATTCTAAGGTGACTAGTGCGATTCGGTAATTTCTTGAGTTGTTTTTATGTCCTTTTCTAGATTTTTATATTTTTCAAATGTTTAAAGAGTAAAATTTTTGATATTTTTCAGGTAGTCACGAAAAAAATGTAAAATTTTGATATGACAGACATATCGATACTCTAAGATGATTGGTGCGATTCGTGAATTTTTTGAGGTGGTTTTATGTCTTTTTATTGATTTTTATATTTTTCGGATATTAACGAATTTAAATTTTTGATATTTTTTTGGTAGTGTTGAAAAAATGTATGATTTCGATACCCATTCGTATCAATATTCTAAGGTGACTGGTGCGATTCGGGAATTTTTTGAGGTATTTTTATGTCTTTTATTATTTTTATAATTTTCGGACGTTTACGAGTTAACATTTATGATATTTTTCGGGCAGTGAAGAGAAAATGTAAAGTTTTGATATTCTATTCGTATCGATAATCTAAGGTGACTGGTGCGATTCGCGAATTTTTTGAGGTGTTTTTATTTACTTTTCTTGAATTTTATATTTTCGGACGTTTACGAATTAAAATTTTTAATATTTTCGAGCAGTCAAGAAAAAATGTGAAATTTTGATCTTTTATTCATATCGATATTCCAAGGTGACTAGTGCAATTTTAGAATTTTGTGAGGTATTTTTATGTCTTTTTCTTGATTTTTATTTTTTTCGGACTTTTACATAGTAAATTTTTTGATATTATTCGGGCAATGACGAAAAAATGTAAAATTTTGATATTTTATTTATATCGATATTCTAAGGTAACTAGTGCGATTCAGAATTTTTTTGATGTGTTTTTATGTACTTTTCTTGATTTTTACGTTTTTCAGACGTATACGAATTAAAATTTTTTATTTTTTTTCGAGTAGTCACGAAAAACATGAAATTTTGAGATTTATTTGTATAGATATTCAAAGGTTACTAGTGCGATTGAAGAATTTTTTGATGTGTTAAATGTCTTTTTCTTGATTTTAAATTTTTCGAAAGTTTATGAATTAAATTTTTTTATATTTTTCGGGTAGTCACGAAAAAATTTAAAATTTTGATATTTTTTTCGTATCAATATTCTAAGGTGACTGGTGCGATTTAGGAATTTTTTGAAGTTTTTAATGTCTTTTTCTTGATTTTTATATATTTCGGGCAAGCATGAAAAAAAGTAAAGTTTTGATATTTCATTCGTATCAATTATGTAAGGTAGACTGGTGAGGTGCGGGACTTTTTTGAATGGATTTTATTTCTTTTTTGTGATTTTTATATTTTTTTCATATGTTTACAAACTAAATTTTTTGATATTTTGCGGACAGTTACTAAAAAATGTAATATTTGGATATTTTATTCGTATCGATATCCAAAGGTAACTGGTACGATTCGAATTTTTTTTTGGTCTTTTTATGTTCTTTTCTTGATCTTTTATATTTTTCGAACATTTACGAATTAAATTTTTTGACATTTTTCAGGCAATCACGAAAAAATGTGATATTTGGATATTTTATTCATTTCGATATTCTAAGGTGACTAATGTGATTCGGTAATTTCTTGAGGTGGTTTTATGTCTTTTTCTAGATTTTTATATTTTTCAAATGTTTAAGAATTAAATATTTTGATATTTTTCAGGTAGTCACGAAAAAATGAAAAATTTTGATATGACAAACATATTGATATTCAATGATGACTGATGCGATTCGAGAATTTTTTGATGTGTTTTTATGTATTTTTCGAATGTTTACTAATTAAAATTTTTGATATTTTTCATGCAGTGTCGATAAAATGTCCGGATAGCCACAAAAAATGTAAAATTTTGATATTTTATTTGATTCAATATTCTTAGATGACTGATGGGATTCAGTAATTTTTTGAGGTATTTTTATGTCTTATTCTTTATTTTTATATTTTCAGACGTTTATGAATTAATTTTTTTTATATGTTTCGGGCAGTCACGAAAAAATATGAAATTTTGATATTTTATTTGTATCGATATTCTAAGGTGACTAGTGAGATTCATTATTTTTTTGAGGTATTTTTTTGTCTTTTTCTTGATTCTTATATTTTTCGACGTTTACGAATTTTTTTTTTTTATATGTTTCGGGTAGTCATGAAAAAATATAAAATTTTGATATTCTATTCGTATCGATATTCTAAGGTGACTGGAGCAATTCCGAATTTTTTTTAGATGTTTTTAATTACTTTTCTTGATCTTTATAATTTTCAGTCGTTTACGAATTTAAAAAAATCATATTTTTCGAGCAGTCACGAAATAATGTGAAATTTTAATATTTTATTCGTATCAATATTTTAAGGTTACTGGTGCAATTCAAATTTTTTCTGAGGTGTTTTATGTATTTTTCTTGATTAGTATTGTACACCCCGACTTTTCAAAACGTCTAAATTAGCTCGTATCTTCGTGGAAAGACAGAGAGAGTGAGTAATAAATTAAAAATGATGTGTTATGTCATATTTTAAGTGTTCAAGTTTTGAAGTTAAGTAAGTGGCGAAATACAAGTTGGCGGAAGTTATCGTAAGTTCCTTTTTAAGATTTCTCTGAAATTTGGGTCAAATGTCTTGGAGATTTTCTCCCAATATATAAAGATTTATGGGGTCCACGACCTATCGAATCGAAGGTCTACGAGTCTAGTTTCCAACGCATTAAACTGTTTGTTCATACGACTTCAGAATAGAGAGATATTTGCTTTTTCGTGGGACTACGCAAGCAGACACGTGAGGTGGGGCCCTAGGTCGGTGGAACTTTACATATATCTTCTTCTTCGAACTTTTCTTCATTTTTAGCTAAAAACCAGAGAAAAATAGAAAAACCCATTTCTAGGATCAACTAAGGTACATATTTTCTCGACCTAAGTCCTTGACGAAAGTTGTTCTACGCGTTGGGCTCATCATTGTGGTATAATTTGTTTTATCGATTTCGTAGCATATCACACTTTAGTGTTGGGACAGCAAGGGTTTGGATATATTTGAAGGTTTTGAAGCGTATTACGACCTTAAGATCGAGGTAAGACCCTTCTTTCATCGACTCTAGCTTTTATAAGCAGCAAATAGCAATTTGTGACGGAAATACATATATTTTAGCGTATTGTCATGGTATCTTTTATTTTTGTTTGTTGATTATGGTCCTACCTTGTTGTAGTATCGAGGGAGTATTGAGTAAAAGTCGTTAGGCCACGTGAATTTATCGAAAAAGGTATGTTAATGTTATTCCCTACTTACAACATGTTTCCTTAAAGCTTAGAAGCAATGTATTTGGGTTGTTATCCTTGATATACTTGTAGCCGTGATTGTTGATTGTTGGCTGCTCGAGTTGATATAATCCTCCTTTATCGGGATTCTTATTCAGTTAGTAGCGTCCCTATGTTGGACATGACTTAGAGGCTATTTGTATATGTTGCTTATAACTAAATTGCTCGCTTTTAGTGGTTGGATTGTTATTATTGCCGTTGGGGCTATTGTGGTTAGCTGCAGGAATGTGATCTATGCCTAGAAGGGCTATGTTCTGCCTACAGGGCTATATGAATGCCTAACAGGGCTATGAGTTGCCTACGGGGCTATATTGTGCCTAGAAGGGCTATGAGTTGCCTACATGGCTATATTGACGCCTAAGAAGGCTATGTGCTTCCTATAGGGCCATGTTGTTGCCTAAGAGGGCTATGAGTTGTCTATAAGCTATGTTGATGCCTAAGAGAGCTATGTGCTGCCTACGAGGCTATATTAATGCCTAAGAGGGCTATGTGACTGCCTACGGGGCTAGGGGACTACCGATAGGGGTATATAGGCTGATTGGCACCTTCCGAGCTTATGGGGGCCTGAGTAGGTGGTCTTGTGTGCTGTTTGTACCTGCCGAGATTATAGGGGATTGGTTAGGTTATTGTTTGATTATTTTTGATAAGTTTAGATTTAGGAGCAAGTCAGTACACTTATCTTATCCTTGATTTATTTATCAGATTATTCCAGTATATCAGGATACCTCATCATAGTCTATTGCCTTCCATACTCTGTACATTATTTTGTACTGACGCCCCATTGCCTTGGGGGCGCTATATTCATGCATGTAGGTCCTGACATACGACCTAGTAGACCTCCTCAGCAATAGGATTGGCTTTTATCCGGTTGGCTAGCCCCTTTCCTTCGGAGCTGCCAGAGTTGGGAGGTTTGTTACCTTTTGTTGTATATATTATTATGGGTAGGCTGGGGGCCTGTCCCGCTAATCTTTACTACTCTTAGAGGCTTGCAGACTAGTGTGTGGGGTGTATAGCTACGTTATGGCCATACTGGCCTATGTTGTTGGTTTGTTGATGCTTGTGAGCTGTTTGATGTATTGTATTGATATATACCTGCTTTTAGTTTTGGTATAGATATCATGGTGGCCTCGACGGCCCAATCAGGACTTCTGTGCTAGTTGGCTATTTATTTATATGATCTCCCGGGAGTAGCTGTTTCTTTTATAGATCAGTTGACAAGGGCCTTGCCGGCCGATGGCTTAGTTTTAAGCCGAGATATACTTGTTTGATTTCTTGATTGCGTGTGGCTATCATGCGCTAGTAGCAAATGGTTCAGCAGGGTTGGCTCGGGCCTGAGTTTTGGCATTAGGAGCCAGTTGTGTCCCTCAAGTTTGGGGCCTGAATTTTGGCATAAGGTGACTGGTGCATTCGGAAATTTTTTAAGGTGTTTATATGTATTTCTCTGTATTATTATATTTTTCGGACGTTGACGGATAAATTTTTTTGATATTTTTTGGACAGTCACAAAAAATGTGACATTTTGTTCTTTTATTCGTATCGACGTTCTAAGGTGACTGGTGCGATTCAAAAAATTTTGAGGTGTTTTTATATACTTTTCTAGATTCTTATATTTTTTCGACGTTTAGGAATTTAAATTTTTGATATTTTTCGGGTAGTCACAAAAAAATGTACAATTTCGATACTTCATTCGTATCGATATTCTAAGGTGAATGGTGTGATTCGGGAATTTTTTGAGGTGGTTTTACGTGTTTTTCTTGATTTTTATGTTTTTCCGACGTCTACGAATCAAATTTTTTTATGTTTTCCAGAAGTGACGAATAAATGTATGATTTTGATATCTTATTCGTATTGATATTCTAAGGTGACTGGTGCGATTTGTGAATTTTTTGAGGTGTTTTTATGTACTTTTCTTGACTCTTATATTTTTTGAACGTTTACGAATTAAAATTATTGATTTTTTTCAGGCAATCACGAAAAAATGTAGAATTTTGATATTCTATTCGTATCGATATTCTAAGGTGACTGGTGTGATTCGAGAATTTTTTGACGTGTTTCTATGTCTTTTTCTATATCTTGGACGCTTACGAATTAAAATTTTTGATATTTTTCGGCTAGTCAAGAAAAAATGTAATAATTAGTATTTTTTTAGTTTCGATATTCTAAGGTGAGTGGTGCAATTCGTGAATTTTTTGAGGTATTTTTTTTTTTTTTTTTTTAAATTTTTCTGACGTTTAAGAATTAAATTTTTTGATATTTTTCAGGTAGTCACGAAAAGATGTAAAACTTTGATATTTTATTCGTATTGATATTCTAAGGTGATTGGTGCTATTCGAAAATTTTTTGGGCAGTCACGAAAAATGTACAATTTTGATATTCCATTTGTATCGATATTCTAAGGTGACTGGTGCGATTCGAGAAATTTTTGAGGTGTTTTATGTATTTTTCTTGATTTTTATAATTTTTGGAAGTTTATGAATTAAAATATTTGATATTTTTCGGGCAGTCACGAAAAATGTGCAATTTTGATATTTTAAATGTATTGATATTCTATATTTTTCGGGAATCACAAAATATAAGAAAATTTTGGTATTTTATTCGTATTGATATTCTAAGGTGACCGGTGCGATTCAGGAATTTTTTGAGGTGTTTTTATATACTTTTCTAGATTCTTATATTTTTTGGATACTTATGAATTAATTTTTTTAATTTTTCGAGCAGTCAAGAAAAAATGTGAAATTTTGAAATTTTATCCGTATCGATATTCTAAGGTGATTGGGGAGATTCAAGAATATTTTGAGGTGTTTTTATGAGTTTTTGTTGATTTTTATATTTTCCCGACGTTTACGAATTAAATTTTTTGATATTTTCAAGCGATCACAAAAAAATGTAAATTTTTTATATTTGATGCATATCCAAATTCTAAGGTGACTGGTGCGATTCGCGAATTTTTTGAGGTGTTTTTATGTTTTTTTCTTGATTTTTATATTTTACGGACGTTTACGAATTCAAATTATTGATATTATTCTGATAGTCACTAAAAAATATAAAATTTTGATATTTTATTCATATCAATATTCTAAGGTGATTAGTGTTATTCATGAATTTTTTGAGGTGTTTTTACGTACTTTTCTTGATTTTTATATATTTCGGACGTTTACGAATTAAAATTTTTGATATTTTTCGGGCAGTCACGGAACACTGTAAAAATTTGATAGTTTATTCGTGTCGATATTCTAAGGTGACTGGTGCAATCGGGAATTTTTTGAGGTGTTTTTATTTTCTTTTCTTTATTTTAATATTTTTCGGACGTTTAAGAATTAAAATATTTAATATTTTCGGGCAGTCACGAAAAAATGTAAAATTTTGATATTCTATTCGTATCTATATTATAATTTAATTGGTGCGATTCAAGAATTTTGTGAGGTGTTTCTATGTATTTCTCTGTATTTTTATATGTTTTGGTCGTTTATGAATCAAAATCTTTGATATTTTTTGGGCAGTCACGAAAAAATGTGAAAATTTATCCGTATCGATATTCTAAGGTGATTGGGGAAATTCAGGAATTTTTTGAGGTGTTTTTATGAAATTTTCCGACATTTACGAACTAAGATTTTTGAAATTTTTGAGCGATCACAAAAAAATGTAAATTTTTGATATTTTATATATATCCAAATTCTAAGGTGACTGGTGTGATTCGAGAATTTTTTGACATGTTTTTAAGTCTTCTTCTTGATTTTTATATTTTACGGACGTTTACGAATTCAAATTATTGATATTATTCTGGTAGTCACTAAAAAATGTAAAATTTTGATATTCCATTCATATCGATATTATAAGGTGACTGGTGCGATTCATGAATTTTTTGAGGTGTTTTTATGTACTTTTCTTGATTTCTATATATTTCGGACGTTTACGAATTAAAATTTTTGATATTTTTTGGGCAATCACAAAACACTGTAAAAATTTGATAGTTTATTCGTATCGATATTCTGAGGTGACTGGTGCGATTCGGGAAATTTTTGAGGTGTTTTTATATCTTTTTCTTTATTTTAATATTTTTCGGATATTTACGAATTAAAATTTTTAATATTTTCGGACAGTCACGAAAAAATGTAAAATTTTGATATTCTATTCGTATCGATATTCTAAGTTAATTGGTGCGATTCGAGAATTTTGTGAGGTGTTTTAATGTAGTTCTCTCTATTTTTATATTTTTTGGTTGTTTACGAAACAAAATCTTTGATATATTTCGAGCACTCACAAAAAAATTTGAAATTTTGTAATTTTATCCGTCGATATATTCTAAGGTGATTGGGGAAATTCAGGAATTTTTTGAGGTGTTTTTATGAATTTTTCTTGATTTTTATATTTTTCTGACGTTTACGAATTAAATTTTTTGATATTTTTGAGCGAACACAAAAAAATGTAAATTTTTGATATTTTATTCATATCCAAATTCTAAGGTGACTGGTGCGATTCGCGAATTTTTTGAGGTGTTTTTATGTCTTTTTCTTGATTTTTATATTTTACGGACGTTTACGAATTCAAATTATTGATATTATTCTGGTAGTCACTAAAAAATGTAAAATTTTGATATTTCATTCATATCAATATTCTAAGGTGACTGGTGCGATTCATGAATTTTTTGAGGTGTTTTTATGTACTTTTCTTGATTTTTCTATATATCTCGGACGTTTACGAATTAAATTTTTTTATATTTTTCGGGCAGTCACGAAACACTGTAAAAATTTCATAGTTTATTTGTATCGATATTCTAAGGTGACTGGTGCGATTCGGGAATTTTTTGAGGTGTTTTTATTTTTTTTTCTTTATTTTAATATTTTTCGGACGTTTACGGTTTAAAATATTTAATATTTTCGGGCAGTCACGAAAAAATTTTAAATTTTGATATTATATTCGTATCGATATTCTAAGTTAATTAGTTCGATTCGAGAATTTTATGAGGTGTTTTTATGTATTTATCTGTATTTTTATATTTTTTGGGCAGTCACGAAAAAATGTGAAATTTTGAAATTTTATCTATATGGATATTCTAAGGTGATTGGGGAAATTCAGGAATTTTTTGAGTTGTTTTTATGAATTTTTCTTGATTTTTATATTTTCCAGACGTTTACAAATTAAACTTTTTGATATTTTGTGGGACTTCACGAAAAATTGTGAAATTTTGATATCTAATTCGTATCGATTTTCTAAGATTTCTGGTGTGATTCGAGAATTTTTTGAGGTGTTTTTATATCTTTTGCTTGTTTTTTATATTTTTCAGACGTTTACGAATAACAATTTATGATATTTTTCGGGCAGTCACAAAAAAATGTCAGATTTTTATATTTCATTCATATCAATATTCTAAGGTGACTGGTGTGATTCGAGAATTTTTTGAACTTTTTTTATATCTTTTTCTAGATTATATATTTTTTGGACGTTTATTAATTGAATTTTTTGATATATTCGGGCAGTCACGAAAAAATGTAAAATATTGATATTTTTTTGTATCGATATTCTAAGGTGACTAGTTTTATTCCAGAATTTTTTGATGTGTTTTAATGTCTTTTTCTTGATTTAAATATTTTTTGGACGTTTACGAATTAAATTTTTTGATATCTTTCGTGTAGTCACAAAATAATATAATTTTTTTGATGTTTTATTTGTATCCATATTCTAAGGTGCCTGGTGCAATTCGAGAATTTTTTGAGTTATTTTTATGTCTTTTTCTTGATTTTTATATTTTTTGGATGTTTACGAACTAAATTTTTTAATATTTTCAGGAAGTCACAATAAAATGTAAAATTTTGATATTGTATTAGTATCGATATTCTAAGGTGACTGGTGCGATTCGAGAAATTTTTGAGGTGTTTTTTTGTCTTTTTTTATTTTTATATTTTTCGAACGTTTACGAATTAAATTTAATGATATTTTTCGGGTGGTCACGAAAAAATATTAAATTTGTATATTTTATTCGTATTGATATTCTAAGGTGACTGGTGCGATTCAGGAATTTTTTGAGGTGTTTTTATATACTTTTCTAGTTTCTTTTATATTTTTTGGACGTTTACAAATTATTTTTTTTTTATATTTTTGGGGCGGTCATGAAAAACTGTGAAATTTTTCTATTTTATTCGTATCGATATTTTAAGGTGATTAGTGCGATTCAAGAATTTTTAGTGGTGTTTTTATGATTTTTTCTTTTTTTTTTATATTTTTCCGACGTCAATGAATCAAATTTTTTGATATTTTTCGAGCTGTCACGAAAAAATGTAAAATTTGTATATTTTATTCGTATTGATATTCTAAGGTGACTGGTGCGATTCGGGAAATATTTTGAGTTGTTTTTATGTACTTTTCTTGATTAATATATTTTTCGGACAATTACGAATTAAAATTTTTGATATATTTCGTGCAGTCACGAAAAAATGTGAAATTTTGATATTTTAGTCATCTCGATCTTCTAAGGTGACTGGTGCAATTCACGAATTTTATGTATGTTTCTTTATTTTTATAATTTTCGGACGTTTACGAATTAAAATTTTTCGGGCGCTTACGAAAAATGTGCAATTTTGATATTCTATTTGTATTGACATTCTAAGGCGGCTGGTACGATTCGAGATTTTTTTGAGCTGATTTATGTATGTTTCTTGATCTTTATAATTTTCAGACATTTACGAATTAGATTTTTTAATATTTTTCGGGCAATCACGTAAAATAATGAAAATTGAATATTTTATTCGGATCGATATTCTAAGGTGACTGGTGCGATGCGAGAATTTTTTGAGGTGTTTTTATACACTTTTCTAGATTCTTATATTTTTTAGACATTTATGAATTAAAATTTTTTGATATTTTTCGGGCAATCACGAAAAAGTGTAAAATTTTAATATTTTATTTGTATCGATATTCTAAGGTGATTAGTACAATTCAAAAATTTTTTGAGGTGTTTTTATGAATTTCTCATGATTTTTATATTTTTCCGACGTTTACGAATTATATTTTTTGATATATTTGAGCGTTCACAAAAAAATTCAAAATTATGATATTTTATTCATAACGAAATTCTAAGGTGACTGGTACGATTCGTGACTTTTTTAATGTGTTTTTATGTCTTTTTCTTAATATTTATATTTTACGGACATTTACGAATTCAAATTATTGATATTATTCAGGTAGTTACAAAAAAATGTAAAATTTTGATACTCTATTCGTATCAATTTTCTAAGGTGGCTGGTGCGATTCATGAATTTTTTAAGGTGTTTTTATGTAATTTTCTTCATTTTTATATAATTTGGACCTTTACGAATTAAAATTTTCAAAATTTTTCGAGCAGTCACGAAATACAGTAAATTTTTGATTATTTAATTGTATCGATATTCTGAGGTGACAGGTGCGTTTCGAGAATATTTTGAGGTGTTTTTATTTCTTTTTCTTGATTCTTATATTTTTCGGACGTTTACGAATGAAAATACTTTATATTTTCGGGCAGTCTCGAAAAAATATAAAATTTTGTTATTTTATTCCTATCAATATTCTAAGTTAAATGGTGAGATTCGGGAATTTTTTGAGGTGTTTTTATGTATTTCTCTGTATTTTTATATTTTTTGGATAGTCACGAACAAATGTTAAATTTTGATATTATATTCGTCTCGATATTCTAAAGTTATTGGTGCGACTCAGGAATTTTCTAAGGTGTTTTTATGTCTTTTTCTTGAATTTTGTATTTTTCGGACGTTTACGAATTAAATTTTTTGATGTTTTTCGGGTAGTCACGAAAAAATGTAAAATATTCATATTTTATTCGTATCGATATTCTAAGGTGACTGGTGCTATTGAGAAATTTTTGAGGTGTTTTTATGTATTTTTATTGATTTTAATATTTTTTTCAGACATTGACGAATTAAAATTTATAATATTTTTCGGGTAGTAAAGAAAAAATATTTAGTTTTGATATTTTATTCATATCGATATTTTAAGGTAACTAGTGCGATTCGGGATTTTTTAGAGGTGTTTTTATTTAATTTTCTTGATTTTTATTTTTTCGGACGTGTAAGAATTAATTTTTTTGAATTTTTTGAGGTGTTTTTATGTATTTTTCTTGATTTTTTTATTCTTCGGACTCTTCCGAATTTATATTTTTAATTTTTTTGAACAATAAAAAAAATTGTAAAATTTTGATATTTTATTTGTATCGATATTGTATGGTGACTAGTGCGATTTGGGAAATATAAAATTTTGATATTTTATTCGTATCAATATTCAAATGTGACTAGTGCGATTCGAGATTTTTTTCCGTCTTTTTCTTGATTTTTATATTTTTCGGACGTTTATGAATTATGATTTTTGATATCTTTCAAGCAGTCACAAAAAAATGTAAAATTTTGATATTTTATTCGTGTTGATATTCTAAGGTAACTAGTGTGGTTCGAGAATTTTTTGAGGTGTTTTTAAGTATTTCTCTCTTAATTTTTATATTTTTCGAACGTTTAAGAATTTTTTTTTAAATATTTTTCGGACAGTCACGAAAAACTGTGAAATTTTTATATTTTATTCGTATCGATAATCTAAGGTGACTGATGCAATTCAGGAATTTTTTGAGGTGTTTTTATGCCTTTTCTTGATTGTTTTATTTTTCAGACGTTTACGAATTAAAATTTTTGATATTTTTAGGGCAGTCAAGAAAAAATGTAAAATTATGATATCCATTCGTACCGATATTGTAAGAAATCTGATGCGATTTGAGAATTTTTTGAGGTGTTTTTATGTCTTCTTGATTTTTATATTTTTCAAACTTTTACGAATTAAAATTTTTGATATTTTTCGGGCAGTCACGAAAAAATGTAAAATTTTAATATTTTATTCATATCGATATCTAAGGTGACTAGTGTGATTCAAAAAAAATTTGAGGTATTTTTATGTACTTTTCTTGATTTTTATATTTTTCGAACATTTACTAATTAAAATTTTTGATAATTTTTGGGGAGTCACTAAAAAATGTGAAATTTTTATATTTTGTTCGTATCGATATTCTTAGGTGACTTGTGCAATTCGAGAATTTTTTAGGTGTTTTTATTTCTTTTTCTTGATATTTATATTTTTTGGCCGTTTACGAATTAAATTTTTTGATATTTTTAGGCAGTTACGAAAAAATGTATAATTTTGATAATCTATTTGTATCGATATTCTAAGGTGACTGGTGCGATTCGGGATTTTTTTGAGGTTTTTTTATGTCTTTATCTTGATTTTTATATATTTCGGACGTTTGCGAACTAATATTTTTGATATTTTTCAAGGAGTCATGAAAAGATATAAAATTTTGTCATTTTATTCGGATCGATATTCTAAGGTGTCCGGTTCGATTCAGGAATTTTTTGAGGTGTTTATGTATTTCTCTTAATTTTATATTTTTCAAACGTTTACGAATTGAAATTTAAAATTTTTTCGGACAGTCACGAAAAAATGTGAAAATTTTAAATTCTATTCGTATCGGTATTCTAAGGTGACTTGTGTGGTTCAAAAATTTTTTGAGGTATTTTTATGTCTTTTTCTTGATTTTTATATTTTTCGGACCCTTACAAATAAAAATTTTACCTATTTTTTGGGAAGTCACGAAAAAATATAAAATTTTTGATATTTTATTTGTATAGATATTCTAAGGTGGCTTGTAAGATTCGGAATTTTTTGAGGTGTTTTAATGTCTTTTTCTTGATTTTTATAATTTTCGGACGTTTACGAATTAAAATTTTTGATATTTTTCGGGCAGTCACCAAAAAATATAAAATTTTGATATTTTATTTTTATCGATATTCTAAGGTGATTGGTGCGATTCGAGAATTTTTGAGGTGTTTTTATGTACTTTGCTTGATTTTTATATTTTTCAGACATTTACGAATTAAAATTTGGGATATTTTTCGGGCAGTAACGAAGAAATGCAAAATTTTTATATTTTTTTTGTATCGATATTCTATGGTGACTGGTGCGATTTGGGAAAATTTTGTGGTGTTTTTATGTCTCTTTCTTGATTTTTATATTTTTCGGACGTTTACGAATTAATATTTTTTATATATTTCAGGCAGTCACAAGAAAATGTAAAATTGCGACATCTTATTCGTAACTATATTCTAAGGTATCTTGTGCGATTCGAAATTTTTTTGAGGTGATTTTATGTATTTCTCTTAATTTTTACATTTTTCGGACGTTCATGATTTAAAATTTTTAATATATTTCGGGCAGTCACAAAAAAATGTGAAATTTTGATATTCTATTCGTATCGATATTCTAAGGTGACTGGTGCGATTCAGTAAATTTTTGAGGTGTTTTTTATGTCTTTTTCTTGATTTTTATATTTTTTTGGACGTTAACAAATTAAAATTTTTGATATTTTTCAGACAGTCATGAAAAAATGTAAAATTTTGATACTTTATTCGTATCAATATTTTAATGTGACTGGTGCCATTAGGGAATTTTTTGTTGTGTTTTTATGTGTTTTTATATTTTTTTTGGACGTTTACGAATTAAATTTTTTGATATTTGTCGGACGGTCATGAAAAATGTGACATTTTGATATTCTATTTGTAACGATATTCTAAGGTGATTGGTGCGATTTGTGAATTTTTTGAGGTGTTTTTATGTTCTTATCTTGATTTTTATATTTTCGGGCATTTACGAATTGAAATTTTTGATGTTTTCTAGCAATCACGAAATTTTTTTGTAATTTTGATATCTTATTCACATCGCTATTTTAAAGTAACCTGTGCGATTTGGGAATTTTTTTGATGTGCTTTAATGTTTTTTTCTTGATTTTTATATTTTTCGGACATTTACGAATTAAATTTTTTGAGATTTTTCGGGCAGTCACTAAAAAATGTAAAAGTTTAATATTTTATTCGTATTGATATTCTTGTTGTTCATCTTGTATTCCTAAGATACTTAGAACAAAAATTTAAAGACCTTGATAAGAAACAACAAAGTTTAAAGAGTATTTTCAAAACTAGAAATTTAAACTAGTAGAGAAAATAGAGCCAGAAACAGATTAGAAACAATATACAAAATATTTTTCTCAAATATGAAAATCGAGCCTTTGAATGCACAGTGTCCCCTTAAGGAAATTATTCCCCTCAAGTATCCGAGGTTAATGGAATATATCCTCCCAGAATAGAACGATCTTACCCACCGGTGTATCGGTATCTAAAATCACAGTGTCAGCGAACCACTCAACGGCAGTAAAGTACACTTAGAATACTAGATTTAGTAGTGGTAGAAGAAGTCAAGAAAATTCATTTTTCTAAAATGATAGGAAATCTCTCAATTTATAGAAAACAAAAGATAGTGTGAAAAGGTTCTTATTGTGCCTTACCGGAAAGGTCACAACCTTCAAGCAAGGATCAATTGCATCTGGATAAGTAGGTTTCCCGTTGAACTTTTCGTAGTGAACATATGTCAGATATACTCGGTCAATCGATAGATGCGATATCTTTGAACCATCGAGCTTTGGTGTATACCTAGACATCCATATGTCACACAATTAACCCTTTACCGTTTATGGTTCTTACAGTTGTGTTCGTTACATCCATGAACACCTCCAGGTTTCATGAGTGTATAGATAATAGGCTTTCTACAATAATTCTCTTTAAAGCGGCTTACACTTCACACTCACATAGGTGATTTCTAACCATGTTATCGCGTAGATACACTATTTGGTCAAATCTGCCAAACTTAGCAACTCATTAAAAACATTAAGCTTTATTAATTCATTAACAAGCCTTAATGTTGTATCCTTGTTCATGAGCATTGTCTTCATCATGAGAATGGATTGAGTTGGTTGACAATGCCGAACCGTCAGTCACAACTTTGTTTTTCTTCTTGAACCTAGCTCTTGGGATCTCCAGTCTGCTAGGTAAAGTTACCGCCATGATGACTTGTCCTAAGCCGTAAATCCATTCCCTTAGATGATCTTTCAACTTTCTCTCTAGTTAGGCTTTTTTGTAAGTGGACCAGACACATTATCCTTTGACTTTACATAGTCAATTGTGTTAATTCCACTAGAGAATAATTTTCTAATGGTATTATGTCTATGTCTTATATGACGAGACTTTTCGTTATACATCATGCTCCATGCCCTACCTATTGCATCTTAACTATCAAAGTGTATGCATATTGATGCCAAAGGTTTGAGCCAAAAAAGAATATCTATCAAGAAATTTCAGAGTCTTTCAACTTATTCACCGGCCTTATCTAGAGCACCTAGCTCAGAAATCATTGTAGAGATAGCGATACATGTCTTTTTGGAGGATTTCCAAGAGATTGCTCCTTCTCGAAGAGTACATACATATCCACTCGTGGATTTTACTTCATTTGATCCCGGTGATCCAATTTGCATCACTATATCCTTTCAATACTGCTAGATATTGTTATAATGCAAGACATAGTTTTGAGTATGTTTTAAATACCCCAAAACTCTTATCATTGTCATCCAATGAGCTCAATTGGGATTACTCGTGAGCCGACTTAGTTTATTAATAACACATGTTATATATGATAGCGTACACTTTTTGATATACATCATACTTCCCAATACTCTAGCACAATCCAATTGTGAGTCACTTTTGCCTTCATTCTTTTGAAGTGCGAAACTCACATTTATTGGAGTCTTGACAATATTAAAATCCAAATATTTGAACTAGTCAAGTATTTTTTTTTCCAAATGTAATGAGACCGTGACAATGCTAAACATTATGGAGTTCTAAGAATTCTTAAACCTAAGATCACATCAGCAACTCCAAAATATTTCATATCAAACTTGCTTTCTAGCATACGTTTAGTAACATTTATATCATTAGTGTCTCTACTGATGATCAACATATACAAACAAACAATGACCTTGTGATTTTAATGTAAATACATTTATCACTTCCATCATTCTTAAATCCATTTGCCAACATGGGTTGGTCAAATTTCTTATGTCATTGTTTGGGTGTTTATTTTAGTCCATAAAGTCACTTAACAAGTTCACACACTTTCTTTTCTTTACCAGGAACCACAAAACCCTCGGGTTGTACCATCTAATTCTTCCTCCAATTCTCCATTTAAGAAAGTTGATTTCACACTAATTTGTTGAATTTGAAGGTCATATACCGCAGCTAATAATATTAATATCCAAATGAATGTAATTCTAGTTACTGCTATTTTATTCGTATCGATATTCTAAGGTGACTGATGCGATTCGGGGAATTTTTTGAGGTGTTTTTATGTCTTTTTATTGATTTTTATATTTTTCGAACGTTTACGAATAAAAATAATTGATATTTTTCAGGCAGTCACAAAAAAATATAAAATTATGATATTTTATTCGTATCGATATTCTAAGGTGACTGGTGCGATTCAGAAAATTTTTAAGGTATTTTAAAGTATTTTTCTTGATTTTTATAACTTTCGGACGTTTACAAATTAATATTATTGATATTTTTCGGGCAGTCACAAAAAAATGTAAAATTTTGATATTTTATTCGTATCGATATTCTAAGGTGACTCGTGAGATTCAGGAAATTTTTGAGGTGTTTTCATGTACTTTTCTTGATTTTTATATTTTTTGGAAGTTTACAAATTGAAATATTTAATATTTTTTGGCCAGTCATGAAAATATGTGAAATTTTGATATTTTATTCGTATCGATATTCCAAGGTAACTGGTGCGATTTGGGAATTTTTGAGGTGTTTTTATGTCTTTTTCTTGATTTTTATATTTTTCAGACGTTTACAAATTAAATTTTTTGATATTTTTTGGGCGATCACGAAAAATATCAAAAAATTTGATATTTCATTTGTATCGATATTCTAAGGTAACTGGTGCAATTCGGGAATTTTTTGAGGTGTTTGTATGTATTTTTATTGATTTTTATATTTTTCAAACGTTTACGAATTAAATTTTTTGATATTTTTCGGGCAATCACGAAAAAATGTGAAATTTTGATATTTTATTCGTATCGATATTCTAAGGTGATTGGTGCCATTCAAGATTTTTTTGAGGTGTTTTTCTGTCTTTTTCTTGATTTTTATATTTTTCGAACGTTTACCGAACTAAACTTTTTGATATTTTTCGGGCAATCATGAAAAAATGTGAAATTTTGATATTTTATTCGTATCGATATTCTAAGGTGAGTGATGCCATTCAAGAATTTTTTGAGGTGTTTTTCTCTCTTTTTCTCTATTTTTATATTTTTCGAACGTTTACGAATTAAAATTTTTGATAGTTTTAGTACAGTCACGAAAAAAATGTAAAAATTTTGATATTTTATTCGTATCGTATTCAAAGGTGACTGGTGCGATTCGAGAATTTTTTGAGGTGTTTTTATGTCTTTTTCTTGATTTTTATATTTTTCAACTGTTACAAATTGAATTTTTTGATATATTTTGAAAAATCACGAAAAAATGTGAAAGTTTGATATTTAATTCATATCGATATTTAGAGGTAACTGGTGCAATTCGGGAATTTTTTGAAATGTTATTATGTCTTTTTTTCTTGATTTTTATATTTTTCGAACGTTTAGGAATTAAAATTTTTGATACTTTTCAAGCTGTCACGAAAAAATATAAAATTTTGATATTTTATTCGTATCGATATTCTAAGGTGACTTGTCCGATTCGGGAATTTTTTAAGGTGTTTTTATATCTTTTGCTTGATTTTTATATTTTTCGGACATTTACGAATTAATATTATTGATATTTTTTGGGCAATCACGAAAAAAATGTAAAATTTTGATATTTTATTTGTATCAATATTCTAGGGTGACTGGTGCGATTCATGAATTTTTTGATGTGTTTTTATATACTTTTCTTGATTTTTATATTTTTTGGACGTTTACAAATTAAAATATTTGATATTTTTCGGGGCAGTCACGAAAATATGTGAAATTTTGATAATTTTTTCGTATCGATATTCCATGGTGACTGGTGCGATTCAGGAAGTTTTTGAAGTGTTTTTATGTCTTTTTCTTGTTTTTTATATTTTTTGGATGTTTACGAATTAAATTTTTTGATATTTTTCAGGCAGTCACTAAAAAATGTAAAATTTTGATATTTTATTTGTATCAATATTCTAAGGTGACTGGTGCGATTCAGAAATTTTTTGAGGTGTTTTTTTGTATTTTTCTTTAATTTTATATTTGGCAAAATGGTCTGATGGACCCTTATACTTTTATCAGTTTGTATTTTGAACTCTTCTACTTACCCCTTTGTCATTTGGACCCTTAAACTCAATAAAAATGAGACTTTTAAATCCCTTCAACTGTGTGTAGCTCACTCTCCCATACATAGATGACATGTCATATCCATGTCATATATATTAATGCCAAGTCATAATTTTCTTCATAACTATTTTTTAATTATTAATAAAAATGTTAAATAAAAGACAAAATTAATAAATTTTCTATTTTACCAAAAAAAAAATTTATTGTTTCTCTCACCTTTCCTCCACCTCACCCCTAACCTACAATCACTGTCAAAACTCAAAACCATCTCCATACCCCCGTTTTTTTCACATAAAAAGGAGGCGTCACTTTATTTAATGAAATTAAACAGAAATATAACATATTTATGAAAATAGATTGGAGCAATTTTGGGGTCTTCGTAGAAAAAAAAAGAAAAAGAAAAGGACGCCGCCGTCACCAGAGAAAGCCATCACCTTTTTTTCTAGCAAAATGACATATACATTCTCCCTCACCCATCTTCATCTCCGCCGCACACCATCACTATTTTTCTTTCCTCCTCCAACCTCCACAAAAACAACCTAAGCCACCGCACCACCAGATCTGGCCGAAAAAACTCTTCACCGCCATGACCGCACCCTCACCCACCTCGTTCTCCTCTCCACTAGCCAGTGTCGCCTCTCTCTCACACTCTACTGCGAAACAGTGGTGGCGCTTCATCTCCATTTTGTTAACTTCTTACTTGGATATATGACACCACCAACGCCGCTTGTCTCTCTCACGCCACTGCGATTCAGTGGTCTTCGGTGAGCGCTGGTCTCCGATGTTAGTATATTGTGGAGAAGAAAAAAATAGTTTTGGTCAGGTGTGGAAATGGCCAAAAAGGAAGGGGTAGTGGGGAAGAAGAAAAGACTTTTATAATTAATTAATTGTTTTTTTTTAAAAATATTTCTTTTTTAATTTTAGTATTTTTTTAACCTAAAAAAGTTATTCACTCGCCATAAGGTGCGTGAAGTCACACACTTTTGCCAACTCAACAATCTTAAAGACACATAAGATTGGTCAAAGGTCAGAGGGATTTATTAAATTATGTTTTATTCAGTTTAAGGGTCCAGATGACAAAGGGATAAGTAGAACGGTTCAAAATACAAACTGATACAAGTATAAGGGTCCATCCGGCCATTTCGCCTTTATATTTTTTGGACGTTCATGAATTAAAGTTTAGTTATTTTTTGGACAACCACGAAAAAATGTAAATTTTTTGATATTTTATTCGTATTGATATTCTAAGGTGATTGGTGAGATTCATGGATTTTTTGAGCTGTTTTTATGTTTTTTTAAAAAAAATATTTTTCAAACGTTTACGAATTAATATTTTTGATATTTTTCGGACAGTCACGAAGAGTGGTAAAATTGTGATATTTTATTCGTATCAATATTCTAAGGTGACTAGTGCGATTCGGGATTATTTTTGATATTTTTCCGGCAATCACAAAAAATATGAAATTTTGATATTTTATTCGTATAGATACTCTAAGGTGACTGGTGTGATTCAGGAATTTTTTGAGGTGTTTTTATGTCTTTTTCTTAATTTTCATATTTTTCGGAAATATACGAATTAAAAATTTTGATATTTTTCTGGCAGTTACGAAAAAATGTTAAACTTTGATTCTTTATTTGTATCGATATTATAAGGTGACTGGTGCGATTCAGAAATATTTTATGGTGTTTTTATGTCTTTTCTTGATTTTTTATACTTTTCGGACGTTTACGAATTAAAATTTTTGATATTTTTCGGGTAGTCACGAAAAATGTGAAAATTTGATATTTTATTCATATCGATATTTTAAGGTGACTGGTGCGATTCAAAATTTTTTTGAGGTTTTTTTTTATGTCGTTTTCTTGATTTTTATATTTTTCGGACATTTATGAATTAAATTTTTTGATATTTTTCAGACGTTTAAGAATTAAAATTTTAGTTATTTTTTGGACAGTCACTAAAAAATTTAAAATTTTGATGTTCTATTCATATCAATATTCTAAGGTGACTGGTGAGATTCAGGGAATTTTTTGAGGTTTTTTTATATACTTTTCTGGATTTTTATGTTTTACGAACATTTACGAATTAAATTTTTTGATATTTTTTGGGTAGTCATAAAAAATGTGAAATTTTAATATTTTATTCGTATCGATTTTCTAAGGTGGCTAGTGCGATTTGGGAATTTTTTGAGGTGTTTTTATGTTTTTTTCTTAATTTTTTTATACTTCAGACGTTTAAAAATTAAAAATTTTGTTTTTATCGGGCATTCACGAAAAAATGTAAAATTTTGATTTTTTATTCGAATCGATATTCTAAGGTGACTGGTTTAATTCAAGAATTTCTTAAGGTGGTTTTATGTCTTTTTCTTGATTTTCATATTTTTAGGATGTTTACGAATTAATATAATTGATATTTTACGAACAGTCATGAAAAAATGTAAAATTTTGATATAGTTTAATTGTATCGATATTCTAAGATGACGGGTGCGATTCATAAATTTTTTTGAGGAGTTTTTATGTACATTTCTTGATTTTCATATTTTTTGATGTTTTAAAAATTAAAAGTTTTCATATTTTTTGGACAGTTACGAAAATATGTGAAATTTTGATATTTTATTCGTATTGATATTCCAAGATGACTGGTGCGATTTGGAAATTTTTGAGGTGTTTTTATGTCTTTTTCTTGATTTTTATTTTTCTCAGACGTTTACGAACTAAAATTTTTGATATTTTTCGGGCAGTAACAAAAAATATAAAATTTTGATATTTTATTTGTATCGATATTTTAAGGTGACTTGTTTGATTAGGGAATTTCTCAACGTATTTTTATGTCTTTTTCTTGATTTTTATATTTTTAGGACGTTTACGGACTAATATTATTGATATTTTTCGGACAATCACGAAAAAATGTAAAATTTTGATATAGTTTATATGTATCGATATTCTAAGGCGAATGGTGCGATTCAGAAATTTTTTTGAGGTGTTTTTATTTACTTTTATTGATTTTTATATTTTTCGAACGTTTATAGATTAAAACTTATCATATATTTTGGGCATTCACGAAAATATGTGAAATTTTTATATTTATTTGTATCGATATTCCAAAATGACTAGTGCGATTCGGAAATTTTTGAGGTATTTTTATGTCTCTTTCTTGATTTTTATTTTTTCGGACGTTTACAAATTACAAATTTTCATATTTTTCGGGCAGGCACAAAAAATATAAAATTTTGATATTCTATTCGTATCGATATTCTAAGGTGACTGGTGCGATTTGGAAATTTTTTTGAGGTATTTTTATGACTTTCGCTTGATTTTTATATTTTTCAGATGTTTGCGAACTAATATTTTTGATACTTTCGGGAAGTCAAGAAAAATGAAAAATTTTGATATTTTATTTGTATCGATATTACAATGTAACTGGTGCGATTCAAGAATTTGTTGAGTGCTTTTATGTGTTTTTCTTGATTTTTATATTTTTCGAACGTTTACGAATTTAATTTTTGGATATTTTTTGAGCAGTTACGAAACAATGTGCTATTTTGATATTCTATTCTTATCGATGTTCTAAGATGATTGGTACGACTTTGGAATTTTTTGAGGAGTTTATATGTGTTTTTCTTGATTTTTATATTTTTTGGACGTTTATGAATTTAAAATTTTGATATTCTTCCGGAAATGACGAAAAAATGTAATTTGATATTTTATTCGTATCGATATTCTAAGGTGACAGGTGCGATTCAAAAAATTTTTGAGGTGTTTTTATGTTATTTTTGAGATTTTGAATATTTTTCGAACGTTTACGAATTAAATTTTTGATATTTTTTTGTGTAGTCACGAAAAAATGTGAAATTTGGATATTTCATTCATATTGATATTCTAAGGTTAGTGGTACGATTCTGGAATTTTTTGAGGTGTTATTATGTACTTTTCTTAATTTTTCTATTTTTCAGACGTTTACGAATTAAGTTTTTTGATATTTTTCGAGCAGTCATGAATAAATGTGAAATTTTGATATTTTATTCGTATTGGTATTCTTAGGTGACTGCTGCGATTCAAGAATTTTTTGAAATGTTTTTATGTTTTTTTCTTGATCTTTATATATTTCGAATGTTTACGAATTAAAACTTTTGATATTTTAAGGGCAGTCACGAAAAATATAAAATTTTGATATCTTATTCGTATTGATATTCTAAGGTAATTGATATGATTCGAGAATTTTTTATGTATTTTTCTTGATTTTAATATTTTTCGAACGTTTACAAATTAAAATTTTTGATATTTTTTGGGCGGTCACAATAATGTGAAATTTTGATATTTTATTCGTATCAATATTCTAAGGTGACTGATATGATTTGGAAATTGTTTTAGGTATTTATCTGTCTTTTTCTTGATTTTATATTTTTCGGACGTCTACGAATTAATTTTTTTTTGATATTTTTTAGGCAATGATGAAAAAATGTAAAATTTTGCTATTTTATTCATATCAATAATCTTAGGTGACTGGTGCAATTCGAGAATTTTTTGAGGTGTTTTTATGTACTTTTCTTATTTTTAAATACTTTTTGAACCTTTACGAGTTTAAATTTTTGATATTTTTCGGGTAGTCATGAAAAATTGTGAAATTTTGAAGTTTCAGTCGTATCGATATTCTAAGGTTACTGGTGCGATTCATGAATTTTTTGAGGTGTTTTTATGTCATTTTCTTGACTTTTCTATTTCTCGGACGTTTACGAATTAAAATTTTTGATAATATTCGGGCAGTGATGAAAAAATGTAAAAAATTGATATTCTATTTTTATCGATATTCTAAGGTGACTGGTGCGATTGGGGAATTTTTTAAGGTGTTTTTATGTCTTTTTCATTATTTTTATATTTTTCAGATGTTTACAATTTAATATTATTGAAATTTTTTGGGGTGCTTTTATGTACTTTTCTTTACTTTCATCTTTTTCGGACGTTTACGAATTAAATTTTTTGATATTTTTTGGACACTCAAGAAAAAATGTGAAATTTTGATATCTAATTCATATCGATATTCTAAGGTGACTGGTGCGATTCGGGAATTTTTAGAGGTGTTTTTATATTTTTTTCTTAACGTTTATATATTTCGGATGTTTACGAATTAAATTTTTGATATTTTTCCGGCAGTCACGAAAAAATGTAAAATCTTGATATTTTATTTATATCGATATTCCAAGGTGGTTGGTGCGATTGGGAATTTTTGAGATGTTTTTATGTCTTTCTCTTTATTTTTATATTTTTTAGACGTTTACGAATTAATATTATTAATATTTTTCGAGCAGTCACTAAAAAATATAAAATTTTGATACTATATTTGTATCGATATTTTAAGGTAACTGGTGCGATTCGGGAATTTTTTGAGGTGTTTTTATATATTTTTATATTTTTCGAACTTTTACGAATTAAAATTTTTGATATTTTTAGGGCGGTCACGAAAATAAGTGAAATTTTGATATATCATTCGTATCGATATTCTAAGTTGACTGGTGAGATTCGGGAATTTTTAGAGGTGTTTTTATGTCTTCTTCTTGATTTTTATATTTTTCGGGAGTTTAAGAATTAAATTTTTTGATATTTTTCGGGTAGCCACGAAAAAATATAAAATTTTGATATTTTATTTGTATCGATATTCTAAGGTGAGTGGTGTGATTAGAGAATTTTTTGAGATGTTTCTATGTACTTTTCTTGATTTCTATATTTTTTTGGACATTTACGATTTAAAACTTTTCAAATTTTACGGGCAGTTAAAAAAATATGTGAAATTTTGTTATTTTATTCATATCGATATTCCAAGGTGACTAGTGCTATTCGGGTATTTTTTGATGTTATTTTATGTCTTTTTCTTGGTTTTTATATTTTTGAGACGTTTAATATTTTATATATGTTGATAATCAAAGATTACTGGTGAGATTTAGAAATTTTTTGAGGTGATTTTATGTCTTTTTCTTGACTTTTATATTTTTCAGACGTTTACGAATTAATATTTTTGATTTTTTTTTGGGCAGTCACAAAAAACGTAAAATTTTGATATTTTATTCGTATCGATAATCTAAGGTAACTGGTGCAATTCGAGAAATTTTGAGGTGTTTTTCTTGATTTTTATATATTTCGGACGTTTACGAATTAAAGTTTTTGATAGTTTTCGGACTGTCACGAAAAAATGTAAAATTTTGTTATTCTATTCGTATTGATAGTCTAAGGTGGATGGTGCGATTCAAGATTTTTTGAGGTGTTTATATGTCTTTTTCTTGATTTATATATTTTTTGTACGATTACGAATTAAAAAATTTAATATTTTTCAGGCCATGACGAAAAAATGTAAAATTTTGATATTTTATTCGTATAAATATTCTAAGGTAGAAGGTGCGATTCGGGAATTTTTTGATGTGATTTTATGTACTTTTCTTCATTTATAATATTTTTCAGATGTTTATAAATTAAAATTTTTTATATTTATCTTGTGGTCACAAAAAATGTGAAATTTTGATATTCTACCCGAATCGATATTCTAAGGTGACTGGTGCGATTCATGAATTTTTTAAGATGTTTCTATGTCGTTTTCTTTATTTTTATATTTTTCGGACGTTTATAAAGTAAAACGTTTTATATTATTCGGACGTTTATGAATTAAAATTTTTGTTATTTTATTTGTATCGATATTCTAAGGTGACTAGTGCGATTCAAGAATTTTTTGAGGTGTTTTTATCTCTGTTTCTTAATTTTTATAATTTTTGGACGTATACAAATAAATTTGTTTGATATTTTACGGGTAGTCACGAAAAAATGTGAAATTTTAAAATATTATTCGTTTCTATATTCTATGGTGAATGGTGCGATTTGGGAATTAGTGAGATGTTTTTATGTCTTTTTCTTGGTTTTTATATTTTTCAAACGTTTACGAATTAAAAGTTTTGATATTTTTCGAGCAGTCACGAAAAAATTATAAATTTGGATATTTTATTTGTATCGATATACTAAGATGACTAGTGCGATTTGGAAATTTTTTGATGTATTATTCTTTATTTTTCTCTTTTCTTAACGTTTACGAATTAAAAATTTTGATATTTTTTGGGCAGTCAGGAAAACATGTGAAATTTTGATATTTCATTTGTATCGATATTCTAAGTTGATTGGCACGATTCAAGAATTTTTTGAGGTGTTTTTCTGTGCTTTTCTTGATTGTTTAATTTTTCGGACCCTTACAAATTAAATTTTTTGATATTTCTTGGGCAGTCACGAAAAAATATAAATTATGATATTTTATTTGTATCGATATTCTAAGGTGACTAGTGCGATTCAGGAATTTTTTAAGTTGTTTTTTTTGTGTTTTTCTTGATTTTTATATTTTTTGAACGTTTACGAATTAAAATTATTGATATTTTCCGTGCAGTCGCAAAAAAATACAAAATTTTGATACTTTATTTGTATCGATATTCTAAGGTGGCTTGTGCGATTCTAGAATATGTTTAGGTGTTTTTATGTCTTTTTTTTTTATATATATTTCTGACATTTACGAATTAAAATTTTTGATATTTTTCTGGCAGTCACGAAAAAATGTAAAATTTTGATATTCTAATCGTATCAATATTCTAAACTGACTGGTGCGATTTGGGTCTTTTTTGAGGTGTTTTTACCTACTTTTCTTGATTTTTATATTTTTTGGACGTTTACGAATTAAATTTTTTATTATTTTTCGGGCAGTCACAAAAAAATATGAAATTTTTACATTTTATTCATATCGATATTCTAAGGTGACTCATGCGATTGGGGAGTTTTTTCCGGTATTTTTATGTCTTTTTCTTGATTTTCATATATTTCAGACGTTTACGAATTAATTTTTTTAATATTTTTCGGGCAAACACGATAAAACGTAAAATTTTGATATTTTTTTCGTATCGATATTCTAAGGTGACTGGTATTGTTCAGGAATTTTTTGAGCTATTTTTCTGTACTTTTCTTGATTTTTCTATTTTTCAAACGTTTACGAATTAAATTTTTTGATATTTGTAAGGCAGTCATGAAAAAATGAAAGTTTTGATATTTTATTCGTATCGATATTCTAAGGTGACTAGTGTGATTCGAGAAATTTTTGAGGTGATTTTTTAATTTTTAAATTTTTTGAACATTCACTAACTAAAAATTTAGATATTTTTTGTGCGGTCACGAAAAAATGTAAATTTTGTTGAGATTTTATTCGTATCGATATTCTGAGGTGACAGGTGCGATTCACGAATTCTATGAGGTGTTTTTATGTATTCTTCTTTATTTTTATATTTTTCAGACGTATACAAATAACATTTTTTGATATTTTTTCGGCATTCACGAAAAAATGTGAAATTTTTATATTTTATTTGTATTGATTTTTTAAGGTGATTGACCGATTCTGGAATTTTTTGAGGTATTATTTGTATTTTTCTCTATTTTTGTATTTTTCAATCGTTTACGAATTAAAATTATTGATATTTTTCGAGCAGTCACAAAAATATTGAAAATTTTAATATTTTATTGATATTATAAAATGTGTGGTGTGATTCAAGAATTTTTTGAGGTGTTTTAATATCTTTTTCTTGAATTTTATCTTTTTTGGACATTTACTAATTAAAATTTTTAATATTTTTCGCTCACTCACGAAAAAATTTATAATTTTGATATTCTTTTCGTATCGATATTCTAAGGTGATTGGTACGATTCAAAATTTTTGGATCTGATTATATGTACTTTTCTTGATTTTTTTTTATTATTCGGACGTTTACGAATTAAATTTTTTTGATATTTTTCTAGCAGTAATGAAAAAATGTTAATTTTAATATTTTATTTTTATCAATATTCTATGGTAATTGGTGCGATTCGAGAATATTTTGAGGTGTTTTTATCTATTGTTCTTGATTTTAATATTTTTTTAAACGTTTAAAGATTAATTTTTTTGATATTTTTTGGGGAGACACGAAAATATATATACTTTTGATATTTTATTCGTATCGATATTCTAAGGTGACTGGTGCGATTCGTGAATTTTTTGAGGTGTTTTTATATTTTTTCTTGATTTTTTCTATTTTCGGACGTTTACGAATTAAATTTTTTGAGCAGTAACGAAAAAATATTAAATTTTGATATTTTATTTGTATCGATATTTTAAGGTGACTAGTGCGATTCGGAAATTTTTTGGGGCGCTTTTATGTATTTTTCATTATTTTTATATTTTTCAAACGTTTATGAATTAAAATTTTTGAAATTTTTCGGGCACTCATGAAAAAATGTGAAAATTTGATATTATTTGTATCGATATTCTAAGGTGAGTGGTACGATTCAGGATTTTTTGGAGGTGTTTTATGTATTTTTTTATATTTTTATTATTTTCAATCGTTAATAAATTAATTTTTTTTATATTTTTTGAGCAGTCACAAAAAAATATAAAATTTTGATATTGTATTCGTATCGATAATGTAAGGTGACCGGTGCAATTTGGGAATTTTTTGAGTTATTTTTACGTATTTTTCTTGATTTTTATCTTTTTTGATGTTTATAAATTAAAATTTTTGAAACTTTTCGAACAGTCACGAACATATGTAAAATTTTGATATTCATTTCGTATCGATATTCTAAGGTTACTAGTGCGATTTGAGAATTTTTTGAGGTGTTTTAATGTACTTTTTCTTGATTTTTATATTTTTTGGACGTTTATGAATTAAATTTTTTGATAATTTTCGTGCATTAACGAAAAAATGTAAAATTATTATATTTTATTCCTATCGATATTATAAGGTGATTGGTGCGATTCGGGAATTTTTTGAAGTATTTTTATATCTTTTTCTTGATTTTTATATTTTTCGTACGTATACGAATTAATTTTTTTTATGTTTCTGGATAGTCACAGAAAAATGTAAATTTTTGATATTTTATTCGTATCGATATTCTAAGGTTACTGGTGCGATTCGAGAATTTTTTGAGGTGCTTTTATGTATTTTTCTTGAATTTTATATTTTTCGGATGGTTACGAATTCAAAATTTGATATTTTTTCGATAAGTTACGAAAAAATGTGAAATTTTGATATTTTATTCGAATCGGTATTCTAAGGTGACATGTGCGATTCGGGATATTTTTGACGTGTTTATATGTACTTTTCTTCATTTTTATATTTTTCGGACATTTGGGAAATCAAATTTTAAAACTTTTTTGGGCATTCATGAAAAATGAGGAATTTTCAAATTTTATTCGTATCAATATTTAAAGGTGACTGGTGAGATTTGGGAAATTTTTGAGGTGTTTTTATGTCTTTTTCTTCATTTTTATATTTTTCAGACGTTTACAAATTAAAGTTTTTGATTTTTTTGGACAGTCACGAAAAAACATAAAAATTTGATATTTTACTCGTATCTATATTCTAATGTGACTAGTGCAATTCGAGAATTTTTCGAGATATTTTTATATCTTTTTCTTGATTTTTATATTTTTTGGGCAGTCACGAAAAATGTGAAATCTTGATATTCTCTTCGGATCGATATTCTAAGGTGACTGGTGCGATTTCGAGAATTTTTGAGGTGTTTTTATGTGTTTTGCTTGAATTTTATATTTTTCCGATGTTTATGAATCAAATTTTTTGGTATTTTTTGGGCAGTCACGAAAAAAAGTGAAATTTTTATATTTTATTCGTATTGATATTCTAAGTTGACTAGTGTGTTTCAAGAAATTTTTGAGGTGTTTTTATGTCTTTTTATTTTTATATTTTTTGGATGTTTACGAATTAAATTTTTTGATATTTTTTGGGCAGTCACGAATTTTTTTTTTGAAATTTTGATATTTTATTCATATCGATATTATACGATGACGAGTGCGATTATGGAATTTTCGGATGTGTTTTATGTCTTTTTCTTGATCTCTATACTTTTCGGACGTTTATGAATAATAATTTTTGATATTTTCATGTAGTCACGAAAAAATGTAAAATTTTGATATTCTATTCGTATCTATATTCTAAGGTGCCTGGTGCGATTCAGGAATATTTTGAGGTGTTTTTAGGTCTTTTTCTTGATTTTTACATTTTCCAGACGTTTCCGAATTAAAATTTTGGCGAAATAGTCTAATGGACCCTTATACTTACACACGTTTTTATTATGAACCCTTCTATTTAACCTTTTATCAATTGAACCCTTACACTCAACCAAAAGAAGATTTTTAAACCCTTTCATCACGTGTGTAATTCACTCGCCCTTAAATAAATGATATATCAAATCCACGTCACCTAAATTAATGACATGTCATAATTATGTTTATTAACTATTTTTTAAAACGATTAACCAAAATTATATAATAAAATATAAAATTATAAAATTTTAATTTATTCTTTAAAAATAAAGTTTGAAACTCCATACTTTATCTCCCCATTTCCACTTTGAAACGTCTAAATCTAAACCCTTCGCCGCCGTCTTCGTCTCAGTCGTCGTCGCAACTCTTGTCGGCGACCACACGTACTCTCTTCTTCACCCATCTTCATCTCCGTCGCACCATGGCCACCAGATCTGATCAGAAAACCTTTTCGCTGTAGTGACCAAATCCCACTCTCACCCGCCTCGTTCTCCATCCACTGACCTGCGTCGTCTCTCTCTAGGTGCCAATGCGAAGATCTGCTAAAGAAGATGACGAGAGTGTGAAGAAGAAAGAAAAATGGATTGGACAGGGATGGAGATGGCCAAAAATGGAGGTGAACCGGTTGGCTGAACAAGAATGCTTTTTTTAGTTTTTTTTTAAAAACTTTTATTATTTTATTGTTTTATTTTTTAATATTTTTAAAACTTAAATAGGATATCACTCGCCTTGACGAGAGTGAATTCACGCACTTTTGCCAACTCAACAATATTGATGCCACATAAGCCTAGTCAATGGTCAGAGGGTTTGATAAATTATGTTTTATTAAGTTAAAGGGTTCAATTGATAAAGACTTAAGAAGATATTTTTCGGGCAGTCATGAAAAAATATGAAATTTTGATATTTTATTCGTATCGATATTTTTAAGTGACTTGTGTGATTAGGTAATTTTTTGAGGTGTTTTTATGTACATTTCTTGATTTTTATATTTTTCGTGCTATCACGAAATATGTGAAATTTTCATAATTTCACCGTATCTGTATTTTAAGGTTACTGGTTCGATTCCAGAATTTTCTGAGGTGATTTTATGTCTTTTTCTTGATTTTAATATTTTTCGGACGTTTACAAATAAATTTTTTTTATATTTTTAAAGTAGTCACGAAACAATGTAAAATTTTGATATTTTATTCGAATAGATATTCTAAGGAGACTGGTGCGATTCGAAAATTTTTGAGGTGTTTTTATATATTTTTCAAGATTTTTCTATTTTTCGGACGTTTACGAATAATTTTTTTGTTAATATTTTTCAGCCAATTACAAAAAAATGTGAAATTTTATATTTTATTCGTATTGATATTCTAACGTGAATGGTGCGATTCAGGATTTTTTTGAGATGTTTTTTTGTCTAATTCTTGATTGTTATATTTTTTGGACTTTTACAAACTAAATTTTTTGATATTGTTCGGATAGTTACAAAAAATGTTAAATTTAGATATTTTATTTATATCAATATTCTATGGTGATTAGTGCGATTTGGGAATTTTTTGATGTGTGTTTATCTCTTTTTCTCGATTAGTATATTTTTCGGACGTTTATGAATTAAAATTTTAAATATTTTTTGGACGTTTATGAATTAAAATTTTTGATATTTTTCGGGCAGTCACGAAAAAATATAAAATTTTTATATCTAATTTGTATTGATATTCTAAAGTGATTGGTGTGAATCAATTTTTTTTTGAGATGTTTTTATATAATTCGGACGTTTACGAATTAAAATTTTTGATATTTTTCGGCCAGTGACGAAAAAATGCGAAATTTTGATATTTTATTTGTATCGAAATTCTAAGGTGACTGGTTCGATTCATAATATTTTTGAGGTGTTTTATATCTTTTTCTTGATTTTCATATTTTTCGGACGTTTACGAATTAATATTTTTGATATTTTTCGGGCAGTCACGAAAAAATATAAAATAATTATATTTTATTCGTATCGATATTCTAAGGTGAGTGATGCAATTCGTGATTTTTTTGAGGTGTTTTATGTCTTTTTATATTTTTCGAACATTTACGAATCTAAATTTTTGTATTTTTCGGCCAAACACGACAAACGTAAATATTTTATTTTTCATTCGTATTGATATTCTAAGGTTACTGGAGCGATTCAGGAATTTTTGAGGTGTTTTTCTTTCAGATATTTATGAATTAAATTTTTTGATGTTTTATTCGTATCGATATTCCAAGGTGATTTGTGCGATTCAGGAATTTTTTGAGGTGTTTTTATGCATCTTTCTTGATTTTTATATTTTTAAGACGTTTACGAATACAATTTTTTGTTATTTTTCGGGAAGTCACAAATAAATATAAAATTTTGATTCAATTTGTATCGATATTTTAAGGTGATTGGTGTGATTCGAGGAATTATTTGAGGCGTTTTTATGAATTTTTCTCTATTTTTATATTTTTTAATCGTCTACGAATTTAAATTTTTGATATTTTTTGAGCAATCACGAAAAAATATAAAATTTGATATTTTATTCGTATCGATATTCTAAGGTGACTGGTGGGATTTAAGAATTTTTTGAGATGTTTTTATGTCTTTTTATTGATTTTTATATTTTTCAAACATTTACGAATTAAAATTTTTCATATTTTTCTTGCAGTCACAAAATAATGCAAACTTTTGATATTTTATTCTTATCAATATTCAAAGTAATAGGTGCGATTTAGGAATTTTTTTAGCTGTTTTTACGTATATTTCTCTATTTTTATATTTTTCAAACTTTTACGAATTAAATTTTTTGATATTTTCGAAGAGTCAGGAATAATGTGAATTTTTTATAGTTTATTCGTACCGATATTCTAATGTAGCTGGTGCGATTAGATAACTTTTTGAGCTGTTTTTATGTATTTATCTTGATTTTTATAGTTTTCGGACTTTAACGAATTAAAATTTTTGATATTTTTCGGGTAGTCACGAAAAAATGTAATATTTTGATATAGTTTCTTCGTATCAATATTCGAAGGTGACTGTGCGATTCGGGAACTTTTTGAGGTGTTTTTATGTCTTTTCTTGATTTTTATATTTTTTAGACGTTTACGAATTAACATTTTTGATATTTTTCGGGCAGTCACGAAAAAATGTAAAATTTTGATATTCAATTCTTATCGATATTCTAAGGCGACTGGCGCGATTTTGGAGTTTTTTGAGATGTGTTTATGTATTATATTTTGTATATTTTTCGAACGTTTATAAATTAAAATTTTAGATATTTTTCGGGCAATCACAAAAAAATTTGAACTTTTAATACTTTATTTGTATCGATATTATATGGTGATTGGTGCGATTCTGGAATTTTTTGAAGTGTTTTCATGTCTTTTTCTGGATTTTTATATTTTTCGGACGTTTACTTATTAAAATTATTGATATTTTCTAGCAGTCACAAAAATATATAAAATTTTGATATCTCATTTGTATCGATATTCTAAGGTGACTGGTGCGATTCGGGATGTTTTTGAGGTATTTTTATGTCTTTTACTTGAGTTTTATGCTTTTTGGCCGTTTACGTATTAAATTTTTTGATTATTTTCGATTAGTCACGAAAAAATATAAAATTTTGATAAACTATACGTATCGATATTCTAAGGTTACTGGTGTGATTCGAAAATATTTTGAGGTGATTTTATGTACTTTTATTAATTATTAAATTTTTTCGGACGTTTACGAATTAAAATTGTTGATATCTTTTGGGCAATCACGAAAAAATGTAAGGTTATTAGATTTTATTCATATCGATATTCTGAGGTGACTTGTGCGATACAAGAAGTTTTTGAAGTGTTTTTATGTCTTTTTCTTGATTTTTATATTTTTTGAACGTTTAAGAATTAAATTTTTTGAAATTTTTCGGGCAAAGACTAAAATATGAAATTTTTTAAAAATTGTATTCATATCGATATTCTATGGTGATTGGAGGGATTCGGGAAGTTTTTGAGGTATTTTTTATGTGGTTTTCTTGATTTTTATATTTTTCAGATGTTTACGAATTAAATTTTTTGATATTTTTCGAGCAGTCACGAAAAAATGTGGTTTTAATATTTTATTCATATTGATATTTTAAGGTGACTAGTGCAATTCGGGAATTTTTTTGGATATTTTATGTCTTTTTCTTGATTTTTATATTTTTCGGACATTGACGAATTAAAATATTTGATATTTTTCAGACAATAACGAAAAAGTATAAAATTTTGATACTCTATTCGTATCGATATTCTAAGGTGACTGCTCCGATTCAGGAGTTTTGGGAGGTGTTTTTATGAATTTGTCTTGATTTTATATATTTTTCGGAAGTTTACGAATAAATTGTTTTGATATTTTTCGGGTAGTCACGAAAAAATGTGAAATTTTGATATTTCCTTCTTATCAATATTCTTAGGTGACTGGTGCGATTCCGGAATTTTATTTGAGATGTTTTTATGCATTTTTCTTGATTTTTATTTTTTTCAGACGTTTATTAATCCAAATTTTTGATACTATTCTTATTGATATTCTAAGGTGACCGGTGAGGTTCGAAACTTTTTTGAGGTGCTTTTATGTCTTTTTCTTTATTTTTATATTTTTGAACGTTTAAGAATTAAATTTTTTGATATATTTTGGCAGTCACAAAATAATGTAAAATTTTAATATTTCATTCGTATCGATATTATAAGGTGACTGTTGCGATTCAGAATTTTTTTTAGGTGTTTTTATGCCTTTTATTATTTTTATATTTTTCGAGCGTCTACGAATTAAAATTTTTGATATTTTTCGGGTAGTTACGAAAAAATGTTTGATTTTTATATTTTATTCGTATCGATATTCTAAGGGTACTGGTGCGATTCGAGAATTTTTTGAGGTGTTTTTGTATCTTTTTCTTGGTTTATTTATATTTTTCGGACGTTTACGAATTAAAATTTTTGATTTTCTTCGGGCAGTCACGAACAAATGTTAAATTTTGATATGTTATTCTTATCGATATTTTAAGGTGACTGGTACGATTCGAGAATTTTTTGAAGTGTTTTAATATTTTTTTCTTGATTTTTATACTTTTCGTATGTTTATGAATTAATTTTTATTATAGTTTTGGACAGTCACGGAAAATGTAAAATTTTGATATCTTATTCGTATCGATATTCTAAGGTGACTGGTGGGATTTAGAACTATTTTGAGGTGTTTTTATGTCTTTTCCTTGATTTTTATATTTTTCAGATGTTTACAAATTTAAACTTTTGATATTTTTTCAGTAAGTCACGAAAAAATGTAAAATTTTAATATTTTATTTGTATCGATTTTCTAAGGTTATAGGTGCGATTCGGGAGTTTTTGAGGTGTTTTTATATACTTTTCTTCATTTATTTATTTTTCGGACGTTTACGAAGTAAATTTTTTGATATTTTTCGAGCTGTCACAAAAAATGAGAAATTGTCATATTATATTCGTATCGATATTTCAAGGTGACTGGTGCTATTCGAAATTTTTTTGAGGTGGTTTTATGTCTTTTTCTTGGATCCTATATTTTTCGGACCTTTACGAATTAATATTTTTGATATTTTTTGAACAGTCACAAAAAAATATAAAATTTTGATATTCTATTCGTATCGATATTCTAATGTGACTGGTGCGATTTAGGAATTTTTTGAGGTGTTTTTATGAGTGCTTCTTGAATTTTATATTTTTCGGACATGTACGAATAACAATTTTTGATATATTCGGGTAGACACGAAAAATAAATAAATAAAATTTATTCGTATCAATAGGGAACTTTTTGAGGTGTTTTTATGTCTTTTTCTTGATTTTTATATTTTTCAGGCAATAATGAAAAAATGTAAAATCTTGATATTTTCTTCGGATCGTTATTCATAGGTGACTGCTGCAATTCGAGAATTTTTGAGGTGTTTTTATGTATTTTTCTGGATTTTTTTATTATTCAGATGTTTATGAATCAAACTTTTTGGTATTTTTCGGGCAGTCACGAAAATATGTGAAATTTTAATATTTTATAAATATTGATGTTCTAAGGTGACTAGTGCGATTCAAAAAATTTTTGAGGTCTTTTTTTATGTCTTTTTCTTGATCTTTATATTTTCCGATGTTCACAAATTAAGATTTATTGATATTTTTTTTGGCAGTCACGAAAAATTGTAAATTTTTTGATTTTCTGCATTATCAATATTCTAAGGTGACCGGTGCGATTTGAGAATTTTTTGAAGGGCTTTTATGTGTTTTTCTTGATTTTTATATTTTTCGACCGTTTACAAATTAAATTTTTTAATACACAAAAATATGAAATTTTGATATTTTATTCGTATCGATATTCTAAGGTGAATGGTACGATTCGAAATTTTTTTGAGGTATTTTTATGTCTTATTTTTATTTTTATATTTTTCGGATGTTTACTGATTAAAATTTTTGATTTTTTTGGGGCCATCACAAAAAAGTGAAATTTTATTATTTTATTCGTATCGACATTATAAGGTGACTGGTGCTATTCAGGAATTTTTTGAGGTGTTTTTATGTCTCTTTCTTGATTTTACATTTTTCGAACGTTTACGAATTAAAATTTTTGATATTTTTCTAGTAGTCAAGAAAAAATGTAAAATTTTGATATTTTATTTGTATCGATATTATAAAGTAACTGGTGCGATTCGAGAATTTTTTGAACTATTCTTTTCTATTTTTATTGACTTTTATATTTTTCGTACGTTTACAAATTAAATTTTATGATATTTTCAGGTCAGTCACGAAAAAATATAGAATTGTGATATTTTATTCGTATCGATATATAAGGTAACTGGTGCAATTCGGGATTTTTTTGAGGTGTTTTTATGTCTTTTTCTTTATTTTTTTATTTTTCAGACTCTTACGAATTAAAATTTTTGATATTTTTTGGCCAGACAGGAAAAAATGTACTATTTTGATATATATTCATATCGATATTCAAAGGTGACTGGTGTGATTAGTGAATTTTTTGAGGTATTTTTATTGCTTTTTCTTGATTTTTATATTTTTCGAACGTTTATGAATCAATTTTTTTTGATATTATTCGGGTAGTCACTAAAAAATGTGAAAATTTTATATTCTATTCGTATCGATATTCTAAGATGGCTGATGCGATTCGGGAATTTTTTGAGATCATTTTATGTTGTTTTTTATATATTTTCGGACGTTTACGAATTAAATTTTTTGATATTTATCAGCCTGTCACAAAAAAATGTGAAATTTTGATATTTTCTTTGTATCGATATTCTAAGGTGACCGGTGCGATTCGGGAATTGTTTGAGCTGCTTTTATGTCTTTCTCTTGATTTTTATATTTTTCGAACGTTTAAGAATTATTTTTTTTTGATATTTTTGGGTTGTCACGGAAAAATGTAAGATTTTGATATTTTATTCGTATCAATATTCTAAGGTGAATGGTGCGATTCGAAATTTTTTTGAGGTGTTTTTTATGTTTTTTCTTGATTTTCATATTTTTCGGACGCTTATGAATTGAATTTTTTGATATTTTTCGAGCAGTCATTAAAAAATGTAAAATTTTGATATTTTAATCATATCGATATTCTAAGGTGCCTGATGCAATTTAAGAATTTTTTGAGGTGTTTTTATGTCTTTTTCTTGATTTTTATATTTTTCTGACGTTTACGAATATGTTTTTTTGATATTCTTCGGGCATTCACGAAAAAATGTTAAATTTTAATATTTTATTCGCATCAATATTCTAAGGTGGATGGTGCGATTCGGAATATTTCTTAGGTGTTTTATCTTTTTCTTGATTTTTATATTTTTCGGACGTTTAGTAATTAAAATTTTTGATATTTTTTGGGCAGTCACAAAAAAATGTTAAATTTTTATATGTTATTCGTATCAATATTCTAAGGTTACTGGTGCGATTCGGGAATTTTTGAGGTGTTTTTATGTATTTTTCTTTGTTTTTTTATATTTTTTTGGATGTTTACGAATTAAAATTTTTGGTATTCTTCGGGTACTCTGAAAAAAATATTAAATTTTGATATGTTACTCTTATTGATATTTTAAGGTGACTGGTGCGAATCGAGAATTTTTTGAAGTGTTTTTATATCATTTTCTTGATTTTTATATTTTTCGTACGTTTATGAATTAATTTTTATTATATTTTTGGACAGTCACAGAAAAATGGAAAATTCTTATATATTATTCGTATCAATATTCTAAGGTGACTGGTGGGACTCGAAACTATTTTGAGGTGTTTTTATGTCTTTTTCTTGAGTTTAATATTTTTCGGATGTTTACGAATTCAAACTTTTGTTATATTTTTGGTAAGTCACGAAAAATGTAAAATTTTGATATTTTATTCGTATCGATTTTCTAACGTGACAGGTGCGATTCGGGAATTTTTGAGGTGTTTTTATGTACTTTTCTTCATTTTTATATTTTTCGGATGTTTATGTAGTAAATTTTTTGGTATTTTTCGAGCAGTCATGAAAAATGAGAAATTTTCATATTCTATTCGTATCGATATTTCAAGGTGACTGGTGCTATTCGAGAATTTTTTGAGGCGTTTTTATGTCTTTTTGATATTTTTTTGGTAGTCACGAAAAAATGTGAAAATTTTATATTTTATTTGTATCGATATTCTAAGATGACTGATGCGATTCGGGAATTTTTTGAGGTGTTTTAATGTTGATTTTTATATATTTTTCGGACGTTTAAGAATTAATTTTTTGATATTTATTAGGCAGTCTCGAAAAAATGTGAAATTTTGATAATTTTTTTGTATCGATATTCTAAAATGACTGGTGCGATACGAGAATTGCTTGAGCTGTTTTTATGTCTTTTTCTTGATTTTGATATTTTCCGGACGTTTACGAAATAATTTTTTGATATTTTTGAATTTTTGGGCAGTCACGGAAAAATGTAAGATTTTGATATTTTATTCGTATCAATATTTTAATGTGAATGGTGCGATTCGAAATTTTTTTGATGTATTTTTATGTTTTTTACTTAATTTTCATATTTTTCGGATGTTTACGAATTAATTTTTTTGATATTTTCGGACAGTAATGAAAAAAATGTAAAATTTTGATATTTTAATCGTATCGATATTCTAAGGTGACTGATACGATTCGGGAATTTTTTGAGGTGTTTTTATGTCTTTTTCTTGATTTTGATATTTTCCGGACGTTTACGAAATATTTTTTTGATATTTTTCAGGTAGTCACAAAAAAATGTGAAATTTTGATATTTTTTCTTCGTATCGATAGTCTAAGGTGACTAGTGCCTTTTTCTTGATTTTTATATTTTTCGGAAGTTTATGAATTAAAATTATAGATATTTTTAGGGCAATCACGAAAAAAATATAAAATTTTAATCTTTTAGTCGTATCAATATTCTAAGGTGACTGGTGCGATTCGAGAATTTTTTGAGGTGTCTTTATAGCTTTTTCTTGAATTTGATACTTTTCGGGCAGTCACGAAAAAATATAAAATTTTCATATTTTATTCGTATGGATATTCTAAGGTGACTGGTGTGGTTCTAGAATTTTTTGAAGTATTTTTATGGCTTTTTCTTGATTTTTTCATTTTTCTAAGTTTACGAATTAAAATTTTTGATATTTTTCGGCCAATCACGAACAAATAGAAAATTTTGATATTTTTTTCGTATCAATATATTAAGGTGACTGGTATGATTCATGAATTTGTTGATGTGTTTTTATTTACTTTTCTTGATTTTTATATTTTTCAGAAGTTTACGAATTAAAACTTTTGATATTTTTCAGGCAGTCACGAAAAAATGTGAAATTTTGATATTTTATTTTTATCAATTTCTAAGGTGATATGTGCGTTTCAAGAATTTTTTTGTAATGTTTTTATGTATTTTTTTTATTTTTATATTTTTATATTTTCGGACGTTTACGAATTAAATTTTTTGATATTTTTCGGGCATGCACGAAAAAATGTATAATGTTGAGAAAAAATTCGTATCGATATTATAAGGTAACTGGTGCGATTCGGGAATTTTTTGAGGTGTTTTTTTGTCTTTTACCTGATTTGAGGTGTTTTTATGTACTTTTCTTGATTTTTATATTTTCGGACTTTTATGAATTAAAATTTTTGATATTTTTTGGGTAGTCACGAAAAAATGTAATATTTTTTTATTTTATTCATATTGATATTCATATTTGACTGGTGCGATTCGAGAATTTGTTTAGGAGTTTTTATGTACTTTTCTTGATTTTTATATTTTAAGACGTTCACGAATTAAAATTTTTGAAATTCTTTGGGCAGTCACGAAAAAATGTGAAATATTAATATTTTATTCATATCGATATTCTAAGGAGACTGGTACGATTTGGAAATTTTTTGAGGTATTTTTTTTGTCTTTTTCTTGATTTTTATATTTCTCGGACGTTTACGAATTAAATTTTTTGATATTTTTCAGGCAGTCACGAATAAACGTAAAATTTTGTTATTTTATTCGTATCGATATTCTAAGGTGACTGGTGCGATTCAGGTATTTTTTGAGGTGTTTATATGTACTTTTCTTTATTTTTATATTTTTCGGACGTTTATGAATTAAAATTTTTAACATTTTTTGGGTAGTCATGAAAAAATGTAAAATTTTGATATTTTATACGTATCGATATTCTGAGGTGACTAGTGCGGTTCAGGAATTTTTTGAGGTGTTTTTATGTATTTGTCTTGATTTTTATATTTTTCGAACGTTTACGAATTAAATTTTTTGATATTTTTTGGGCTGTCACGAAAAATATAAAATTTTGATATTTTATTCGTATCGATATTCTAAGGTGAATGGGGGGATTCGGGAATTTTTGAGGTGTTTTTATGTATTTTTTTATTTTTATATTTTTCGAACGTTTACGAATTAAATTTTTTGATAATTTTGGAAAAGTCACGAAACAATGTGACATTTTGATATTCTATTCGTATCGATGTTCTAAGGTGACAGGTTTGATTCGGGAATTTTTTGAGGTGTTTTTATGTCCTTTTCTTGAATTCTATATTTTTCGGACGCTTACGAATTAAAATATTTGATATTTTTCGGGCAGTCACAAAAAATATAAAATTTTGATATCTTAGTCGTATCGATATTCTAAGGTGACTGGTGCGATTCAGTAATTTTTTGAGGTGTTTTTATATCTTTCTCTTGATTTTTGTATTTTTCGAACGTTTACGAAGTAATATTTTTGATATTTCGGGCAGTCACGAAAATTGGCTATATTTTGATATTTTCTTCGTATCGATATTCTAATGTGACTGGTGCGATTAGGGAATTTTTTAAAGTGTTTTTTATGTATTTTTCTTGATTTTTATATTTTTCGAATGTTTTCGAATTAAATATTTTTTATATTTACTAATATATTCGTTGTTATTAAAGTTTCGTTTTCTCTCTCGGCGCATGTTAGTGTTCACTAACTTGCACATTGCCGAAAATGGGACGAGGAAGACCAAGACGAGAAATACAAAGGAACCGGGAGGAAGAATTATGCCATGGCATAGCAAGTAGCTCAGCACGCAACGCAGGTGGAAGAGGAGGAAAGTGTGACTGAAGCTAGTATGCAAACACTAGAAGAAGAAACATAGACGGGTGTGGGAAATACAAGGAAGGGGAAATCCGTTGTGGTTAAGCAAAGGCCGGAGCTGTCAAAATATAGTGGAAAAGGGACTGGGACATAACAGAACTCAATGTAGATCAATGGAATAGTAACGCATGCCAAAACCCCAAACAACACAAAGAGGAAGTTGGATCTGAATGAAACAGAGACAGATAAACCATGGGCAATTCTGTTTGCTACTAATCGATTAGTTGGGAGGGGCATGAATCTAAGCTACATCCCACCGGTGATAGTTGAAGGAGAGAAAGTAGTGACAATTTTGCCTGAGGATGTTGTTCATGATAATGAGAAATGGGGGCCATCGATTTAGCGTATGTAGTGGGAACAACTCCTTCCATTGGCGCGATGGAGAGATTCATCCAAGCACAGGGAGTGTTCTCGACTAAACCAGTAATTTTAGTTCACATAGATGGGCATTTTGTAGTGAGATTTGCGAATGAGGGTGAGAGGGATATGGTGTTGTGCTCAGGGCCTCATTACATGATGAGAAGGCCTATCATAATGAAACCATGGGTTCCAGAATTCAACTTCAAGGAGGAAATACTAACCACAATTCCCCTGTGGATAAAACTCCCAAACTTACCTCTTAACTGTTGGAATTCAACTATATTGAGTAAAATTGGAAGTAGTTTAGGAAAGCCTTTGTATGCAGACGAATGCACAACACAAGCCAGTAGAATATTGTTTGCACGAATCTTAGTAGAAGTGGATGTTACAAGACCTCTACCAAAAATGATAAAAATACATGATTCCAAAGGGCGAGTGGTGGAGCAACAAATCTGGTACGAATGGAAACCTGTGTTTTGCCAAAAATGCCTCATAGTAGGCCATTCGTGTGTGGACAAGCCAGTAATTAATCAGGTCCAACAGAAAGGTTCTGGACATGGGCAAAGGAAGGAACGGGTACCTATCAAAGATAAACAGTAGAGCAATGATATAAATCAGGGTGGGAAGCAAGTACATTTACAAGGTGAAGATCAACCAAAGGCAGCTGAGCAGGAAGGAACAAACACAACACAGGTACAGAAGGAGTGTCAAATTGTCAAAACTAAAAACTCTATGAGAAGAGGTAGCAACAGGCAAGGTGCAATGGAGGAGATGGATGCCAATTTTAGCAGTTTACATTGTGAAGAGGGTAGCCATAGTGGTGAAACAACTGGGGGAATGAAAGTACTTCCAAAACCTCCATTTGAGGCATGATAGTAACTTGGAATGTAAGGGGCTTCAACCAAGAGGTGAAGCATAAGGAAATGAGGTTATTTGTGAGGAGAAATAAAGTGAGCCTAATAGCAATATGTGAGCATAGAGTCAATTTAGATAAAGAAAAGTTTATTATTATTAAAAGTTTGCCTGGATGAGAGTGGTGTACTAATGCGCAAGCCACAATAAGAGGGAGGATATGGGTAATCTGGAACCCAAATGACATTAGTTTCACAAAGATGGAGGAGTCTGATCAATATATACATGGGACAGTGGATTTAAAGCATAATAACACATAGGTCCATTTTACTGCATTTTATGGACTACACACTTTAGTACACAGAATTCCATTATGGACAGCACTACAACAACTTAACAACACCATCAAGGATCCATGGGTGATTATGGAGGATTTCAACTCTATATTAACACAAGAGGATAGACCTATTGAAAGTCAAGTGCATGAGGTAGAAGCAATGGATTTTAAAGAGTGCTTGAGTGAGTGTAATCTATCTGAGTTGCAAACAAGAGAAAGGAACTTTACATGGACGAATGAACATGCATTTAGTAGAATTGATAGAGTTATAATTAATGAAACTTGGATGAATATGATGCCTATCTACCAGGTCATGGCTATGGATCATTTATTCTCAGACCACTCCCCTTTAGGTTTGTTAATGGAGGAACAAAGAAACAATCAGATGAGACCTTTCAGCTTTTACAATTGCATAGGACAACACTCAGAATTCCGGATGAGGGTGCAAAAGAGTTGGATAATGCAAGATGGAGGAATTAAAGGGGTATGGAGGAACTTAAAACGAATGAAAATAGAGATGCAACAACTAAATAAGGCTGAGTTCATAGGGGTCACTGGGAGAGTTCAACAACTTAGGAGAGAGCTCATAGATGTCACGACCCGAGAGCTCCCCCTAGTCGTAACACAGCGTACTCGACCCCAAAGGGGTCTTATACAAGCCTCATAGCTCATTCATTGCATAAGATACTTGAAAATAGAGAAGAATTAAAAACTTTCCTTTACAATCGAAAGGACTTTTCATTAAATAGCAAGCGGAAGACTTTCTAGACTTTGTACATTATGTCTCAAACCATCTAATACTTTGAATACAAGATTGGGACTAAGCCCATACAAAGACTCTAAAAAGAATACTAAAGACATAAAGGAAACACAATGGGTTTTATTCTTGAAACTATGAGGACTCACCAAGTCTTCATCTTCAAGCACCTTAGAAACCTATCCTTCAAGCATAGAACACCAATATCTCCAAGCCCTACACTTTAGTAAGAAAAGGGGAAGAATGGGGTTAGCACATTAGATGTACTAAGTATGATGACCATGCAAAAACATGCTTAAAAAGGACATTTGATTGAAAGCCATGCTTTTATGCCATTTGTGTAAAACTTCATGAACATTGATACAAGAGGCATAATATAAGTCACTACCAACATACAAGTCACATTTTCACATTTGAACAAGATCAACATATAAACCTTGTACCTTTACCTTGAGCCTTCACCTCAAGTAACCCTCAAGCTATACTTTGTGCAATGTATGGATAGCGTCCCATATCACCACCCACATTAAGGTACCACCTTAAGGTCACCAAAAGTGAACTTACCATTCATCCTTTCCACCTTTACACAATAAAGCATTTAAGAGACATAAACAATACATGAATAACATCATCACATTAAGACCAACATCTAAGACAACTCTAAGTCATACTTGTGCAATGTGAAAGTAGCATCCCATACTACTACTCACACGAAGTACTCCTTTGAAGTCACCCTAGACAAGGCACATTCACATACAATAAGTCATGACAAGGAAGTAATCTCATTATACAATCCAAGTATAGCATGCATCTTTACATTTAAGCATATAAGCATTTAAGCATATAAGAGTTAACATTACTCAATAACATCATTTAGAGGACTTTCATTCATTAGACATTAGATCAACACTCTCTTTAACTTCTTCCTAGGAGGACATTCAAACAATAGTCATTAAGACTTAGAGAACTCACTATGACCCTCTCAAAGCCTACTCGTGCAATGCCATGGATAGCATCCCATACTACTACCCACACTTTGTAGAACTCCTCAAAAAACCATAATGCACATCTCACATGATGGGAATAAACGTTTAACCGACATAGACCATGCAAGCTAGACATAGAATCCGGTGTTCTGCCCCCACACCGAAAAGAGGTGGTCTCCTTGCCTAAGGAAGACCGGTAAGATTAGCTTGGATTTGCATTGAATCCACTGTCTAATATCCTATGCGGGCACATAGTTATGGGATAGGAAGATGTTCGATGGAACCCTAGCCTAACATTGGGAGAGTTTCCACCTTTCCATATCCACTCGGTGCTTAGCCTACATTCCCATAGAGTATTTCAATCACATTACAACATTGTATCGAGAGGGCCACCAACATTAGGCCTACCGACCCAAATCACATACACATGAAAGGTCACCACCATTAGGTCTACCGATTCAAGGTATATTAAGGATAGCTCATTGATCTTCCTAGAAAGAGCCACCACCATTAGGTATACCATTTCTAGTTCATCATCTCACACAAGAAGGAGGCCACCACCATTAGGTCTACCGCTTCAAGGTTATATATTCACATTGGGTTCTAGACTTTTCATGAAGGACCACCAACACTAGGTCTACCGATTCAAGACATAGCCTAAAATACCTCATACGTCCTTTATAGAAGGCTACCAACACTAGGTCTACCAACTCAAGACATTCATTCATTCATTTATGAAAGGCTACCAACATTAGGTCTACCAATCCAAGACATTCATTCAGTCATTCAAGAAAAGGCTACCAACACTAGGTCTACCAATTCTAAATCATCAACACATTCATTAGTCATTTATGAAAGGAATGCTTTAAGCCTATCAATTCATATTCATCAAGTCAAGACACATTCACTATTCAAGAAAATGATGCATAAGCCTACCAATTCTAGATTCAACATAACTTTCATCTATCAAGAAGAGGGCACCTAAGTCTACCAATCCAAGATACAACACTACATTATAGAACCCTTCACATTCCATCATCAACATTCACGAGTATTAATAGAGAGATAACATTCAATTCTAACAAAATTAGCTTCTAAACAAGATCATCATTCTATCATTGAAATCATATGGAAATCCTACACATTAACATTCACATATACAATATCATGATAATACTTCAATTCATCAAACTATGCCTTCAAGGCCATAATCACAATGTACATAGTAAGTATACACCTCCACCTTTCAAGTGGATCAACAATTCAAGAATAATTCTACTTTAACATGAAATTAGGTCAAACTTGCCCTTTCAAGGCTATGATCACAATTCCTCAATTCACCAACAATTCACCATAATTAGACATAGATGATGATCCAATTCAATAATCCAAATCAATCTAAGCATAAACCCACCATCATTCATTCATAATCAATAGACCCACTTCATAGGTCACAATTTAGAAATTGAGAGAAATCATGGGTTAATAGATAAAATCATCTTAAATCATCAATTAAACATCAATATAATCATAGTTTATCTTTTGAAAATGTTTGATGCAAGAACCCATGAGTTTGAGTGAAATCTAGGTTTTTGAGAAACTTGAAGACTTTGAAAACTCTTTTGAAATTGACTCTAGGGTGAAATCTAATCCTGGATAAAGTATCACCATACCTTATACTTGAAGAATCCCACGAAATTGAATAAGAAACACCTTGAAATCCCAACCCTAGCTTGAACTTGACCATGATCTCCAATGGAGTTTCTAGAGAGAACTTTTTGGGAGGGAAGGGTTTGATTTGAGAGATGAAATCTAAATGAGTGTTTTAATGTTTTAATACTCTTAAAATATGATAAAATACTTAAAATAACCGTCCATGCACTTTAAAAGACTTGGGGTGAATTTACCAATTCACCCTCACACTTGGCCGCAACTTGACAGCAACACAGTGGCCATTCACGCCCTAGACTCACGGACCGTGAGTCCATTCATGGACCGTGTTGTGGGTCTATGGTCTGGGGCTTGGTTTAGAGGGGCTTGACCTACGGAGGCCATCCACGGGGGGTGGATGGACCTACGGGGAGTGGACCCCTTTCGTAGGTCACCAAACTTTGGCCAACAAACTTGGTTTGGGGCAGCCTTGGGGGTTAAGCTTAGGGTCCTCCTCAAGGACCCTTAGGGTGGTCCATGGGGAGTCGTACCTTGAAGTTTGACCCCTAAACCCCTCAACCAAAGCTCGGGACAACATCAAACACCATCCAACCTTACACCAAACTCAAACGCACACACGTTAGGCTCTAGTTTCACTAGTTCATTTTTAGGGTCGTTACAATAGAGAAACAAAGTAACATAAGGATAGTGCCAATGTACCAAAGCATGATGGATGAGGAGAAAATACTAAGGAAGGAATTGGGAAAATGGAGTCTGATTGAGGAGAAAATATACACGCAAAAGTCAAGGATTCAGTGGCTCAAATTAGGAGATGCAAACACATCATACTTCTTTGCTAGTATGAAAGGTAGGAAGGCCCAAAATCAAATACACATGTTGAAAAGGGAGGATGGTACTACTACTAGAGATGCAGCAGAGGTCATAATGGAAGCTGTGGGGTTTTATAAAGTCTTCTAGGCCAAAGAACAAGTCACATGCTATCCAAAAAATAAGAAGTGTTGCAGGCAGGTCCAGTACTTATAAGAGAGCAGCAATTGGCTCTTATCATGCCATTTACAGGGGATATGTCAAAGAAGTACTTGAAAGCATTGGGGACTCTAAGACACCAGGAGAAGATGGTTTCAACTCATATTTATTCAAACAAGCATGGCCAGTCATAGGGGAAGAGGTAACTACTGCTATACTAAGTTTTTTCCAAACAGGGGAAACGTATGGTCCTATTAATAGAAACTCTGTTACTCTAATACCTAAAGTGGATCACCCTACCTCAATAAAGGAATACATGCCTATTTCATGTTGTATTACACTATATAAGATCATATCAAAGATGCTTACACATAGACTGACGAGTGTGATGGAGTACCTAGTTGATCCAGGTCAGGTTGCTTTTGTTCCTGGAAGAGGTCTGATAGATAATGTGATTCTTAGCCATGAGTTGGTTAAGGGGTATGGTAGAAAAGGTATTTCACCAAGATGTATGTTCAAGATTGATATACAGAAGGCCTATGACACAGTGGAATGACATTTCCTAGAGGAGGTATTAGTAGGTATGAAAATTCCTCACCAATTTTTCTCATGGATAATGAATTGTGTCAAAACAGTTTCTTATTCTATCATGATCAATGGGTGCCCTAGTCCTACTTTCCAGGCAAAGAGGGGGATGAGGCAAGGGGATCCTTTGTCTCCTTACTTGTTTGTCCTTTTTACGGACTACCTCACTAGGCTACTGAAGAACTGAGAACTGATTCGAATTTTAAGTTTCACCCCAGATGTCACAAACAACACATCATACAACTCAGTTTTGCTGATGATCTGCTAGTGTTTATCAAGGGAGACTTAATATCAACTACTAAATTGTATGAATGTTTCCAGGAATTCTCAAATGTGTCTGGACTTAAAGCAAACTAGGAAAATAGTTGTATATACTTTGTTAGAGTGTCAGAAATTACTCAACAAGAGATCCTGCATCAGATAGGGTTCACAAGAGGAACACTCCCATTAAGATATTTGGGAGTACCACTGAGTACAAAGAAGCTGTCAGTAGGACAATGTCAACCACTCATAGATAAGATGATGGGGAGAATCACAACTTGGACAGTTAAGTTCCTGTCTAATGTAGGAATGTTACAACTGGTACAAAGTGTGTTAACAACCATGCAAACATTCTGGACTCAAATCTTTATGTTGCCTAAACAAATAATGCATAAGATAAAAACAATGTGTAAAAGGTTCCTATGGAATGGTGAAACACAAAGTAAAGGGAAGGCACTTGTAGCATGGGATACAATTTGCAAGCCAAAAGTAGTTGGGGGGTCTTAATATTGCAGATATCCAAGTATGGAACAAAGCATCCATTTTAAAACATATGTGGAACCTACACAAGAAGAAAGACAAGCAGTGGATAGTATGGGACTATGGGTGCACACTTATTACCTTAAAGGCAGAAAACCTTGGGAGGTAATCAAACTTCTTGGATTGTGAAGAAATACTCTATGCAGGGATGTGGCTTGAGGAGAGGAACTTACAAACAAATGAAATCATGGAGGCTGATGAATTTAGCATCAAGGCAATGTATAAGGCATTGAGAGGAGAATACAACAAAGTCCCATGAAAAAGACTGACTTGCAACAATCAGGGGAGGCCTGCATGGATCTTTGCACTATACTTGGCAATACAACATAGACTCTATACTAAAGACAGGTTGGGAAAATGGGGGATTATTACAGACCTTACATGCTCACTATGTAATATAGCACCTGAGACACCAACACCTCTTTTTTGAGTGTTCTTTATCAAGGAGGATATGGCATCAGATCTTAAGATGGTTATCAATACAGAGGAGTGGTAGTGGATGGAATGAGGAGTTGAAGTGGGCCACAGAACATGCAAGCAATAAAACACAACAGACAGAGGTGTACATGATGGATCTAGCAGCATCAGTGTATCACACCTGGCAGGAGAGGAATTACAGAATCTTTCAACACAAAGAGAGGACTATAGAGGTGATCACAAGAACCATTATACATGAAATACATTTTAGAGCTAGTATAAATCCCAGAATTTGGCTGGCATGCATAGATATGATTTTTATTCTTAGAGTAGAAGCTAGTAGTGGATAGTTTGAATAGATGGGCTCTAAGAATGGAAGCGGTCCATATCCAGACTTTCCACATTTGTACATATAGACTTATCTGGTAAATAAGATTTACAGTTACCAAAAAAATAAAAAAAATGATATGTTTCGGACAGGCACGAAAAAATGTGTAATTTTGATATTTTATTCGTATCGATATTCTAAGGTGACTGGAGCAATTCGGGAATTTTTTGAGGTGTTTTTAAATATTTTTCTTGATTTTTATATTTTTCGGACGTTGACGAATTAAATTTTTTATATTCTTCGGGAAGTCACAAAAAATGTAAACTTTTAATACTATATTTGTATCGATATTCTAAGGTGACTGGGGTGCGATGCAGGAATTTTTTGAGGTGTTTTTATGTCTTTTTCTTTATTTTTATATTTTTCGAACGTTTACGAATTAAATATTTTGATATTTTTCAGGTAGTCACGAAAAAATGTAAATTTTTGATATTTTATTCGTATCGATATTCTAAGTTGACTGGTGCAATTCGGGAATTTTTTGAGGTGTTTTGTGTACTTTTCTTGATTTTCATATTTTTCGGACGTTTACGAATTAAATTTTTTGAGCAGACACAAAAAAATGTAAAATTTTGATATTTTATTCGTATCGATATTCTAAGGTGACTGGTGCAATTCGGAAATTTTTGAGGTGTTTTTATGTGTTTTTCTTGATTTTTATATTTTTCGGACGTTTACAAATTCAATTTTTTGATATTATTCGGGCAGTCACAAAAAATGAATTTTTTTGATATTTATTTGTATCGATATTCTAAGGTGACTGGTGCGATTCGGAAATTTTTTGGGGTGATTTTATGTCTTTTTCTTGATTTTTGTATTTTTCAGACGTTTAGAAATTATTATTTTTGATATTTTTTGGATAATCACGAAAAAAATGTGAAATTTTGATATTCTATTTGTACCGATATTCTAAGGTGACTGGTGTGATTCGGGAATTTTTTGAAGTGTTTTTATGTCTTTTATTTGATTTTTATATTTTTCGAATGTTTACGAATTAAAACTTTTGATATTTTTTAGGAAGTCACGAAAAAATGTAAACTTTTGATATTTTTTCGTAGCCTTAGATAAGGAAGTCCTTTATTTTCATTTAAGAAATAGGCGGCCACTCTCTCATCGATATTCTAAGGTGACTGGTGCAATTCAGAAATTTTTTGAGGGTGTTTTTATGTACTTTTCTTAATTTTTATATTTTTCGGACGTTTACGAATTAAAATTTTTGATATTTTTTGCGTAGTCACAAAAAAATATGAAATTTTGATATTTCATTCGTATCGATATTCTAAGGTGACTGGTGCAATTCGAGATTTTTTTTGAGTTATTTTTATGTCTTTTTCTTGATTTTTATATTTTTCAGATGTTTACGAATTAGAATTTTTGATATTTTCGGGAAGTCACGAAAAAATGTAAAATTTTGATATTTTATTCGTATCGATATTCTAAGGTGACTAGTGCGATTCGAGAATATTTTGAGGTGTTTTTATGTCTTTTCCTTAATTTTTATATTTTTTGGACGTTTACGAATTAATATTTTTGATTATTTCGAGCAGTTACGAAAAAATGTAAAATTTTGATATATTATTCGTATCCATATTCTAGGGCGACTAGGGGTTTTAGGATTTTTTTTAGGTATTTTTCTTGATTTTAATATTTTTCGGACGTGTACGAATTAAAATTTTTGATATTTTTTGGGTAGTCACGAAAAAATGTGAATTTTTTTGTATTTTATTTGTATCGATATTCAAATGTGACTGATGCGATTCGAGATTCTTTTGAGGTGTTTTTATGTCTTTTTCATGATTTTTATATTTTTTGGACGTTTACAAATTATTTTTTTTGATATTTTTGGGTAGTCACGAAAAATGTAAAGTTTTGATATTTTATTCGTATCGATATTCTAAGGTGACAGGTGCGATTCAAAATTTTTTTGAGGTATTTTTTTTGTCATTTTCTTTATTTTAATATTTTTTTCATGTTTCCGAATTAAAATTTTTGATATTTTTTATGCAGTTATGAAAAAATGTTAAATTTTGGCGTTTCATTTGTATCCATATTCTAAATTGACTGGTGCGATTAGGGAATTTTTTGAGATGTTTTTATGTACTTTTCTTAATTTTTATATTTTTCGAACGTTTACGAATTAATTTTTGATATTTTTCGGACAGTCACGAAAAAATGTGAAATTTTGATATTTTATTAGTATAAATATTCTAAGGTGACTAGTACGATTTGAGAATTTTTTGAGGTGGTTTAATATCTTTTTCTTGATTTTTATATTTTTCAAATGTTTTTGAAATAAATTTTTTAATATTCTTCGGACAGTCACTAAAAAATGTAAAGTTTTGATATTTTATTCTTATCAATATTCTTAGGTGACTGGTGCGATTCGAGATTTTTTTGAGGTGTTTTTATGTCTTTTTCTTGATTTTTATAATTTTCGGACGTTTACGAATTAAATTTTTTGATATTTTTGGGCAGATTCTCAAAATGTAAAGTTTTGGTATTTTATTCGTATCGATATTCTAATGTGACTGGTGGGATTTGGGAATTTTTTGAGCTGTTTTTTTAAACCTTTTTCTTGTTTTTTATATTTTCGGATGTTTCCGAATTACAATTTTTGATATGTTTTGGGCAGTCACGAAAAAAATGTAAAATTTTAATATTTTATTCGTATCGATATCTTAAGGTGACTGGTGCGATTCGGGAATTTTTTGAGGTGTTTTTATGTACTTTTCTGGACTTTTATATTTTTCTAACATTTACGAATTAAATTTTTTGATATTTTTCATGAAAAAATGTGAAATTTTGATACTTCATTCGTATCGATATTCTAAGGTGACTGATGCTATTCGGGAATTTTTTTGAGGTGTTTTTATGTCTTATTCTTGATTTTTATATTTTTCGAACGTTTGTAATTATATTTTTTGATATTCTTCGGGAAATCACAAAAAAGTGTAAAATTTTGATACTTTATCCGTATCGATATTCTAAGGTGACTGGTGCGATTCATGTACTTTTTGAGGTGTTTTTATGTCTTTTTCTTGATTTTTTATATTTTTAGGATCTTTATGAATTAAAATTTTTGATATTTTTTGGGCTGTCCCAAAAAAATGTAAAATTCTGATATTTTATTTGTATCGATATCATAAGGTGACTGGTGCGATTCAAGATTTTTTTGAGGTGTTTTAGTGTACTTTTCTTGATTTATATATTTTTTGGACGTTTAAGAATTAAAATTTTTGATATTTTTTGGGCAGTCACAAAAAAAAATGTAAAATTTTGATATCTTATTTGTATCGATATTTTAAGGTGACTGGTGCGATTCAAGATTTTTTTGAGGTGTTTTTATGTCTTTTTCTTTATTTTTATATTTTTCGAACGTTTACGAATTAAATTTTTTGATATTTTTCAGGCAGTCACGAAAAAATGTAAAATTTTGATATTTTTTTGTATCGATATTCTAAGGTGACTGGTGCGATTCAGAAATTTTTTGAGGTGTTTTTGTGTACTTTTCTTGATTTTTATATTTTTCGGACGTTTACAAATTAAAATTTTTCATATTTTTCGGGCAGTAATGAAAAAATGTAAAATTTTTATATTTTATTTGTATCGATATTCTAAGGTGACTGGTGCGATTCGGGAATATTTTGAGGTGTTTTTATGTCTTCTTCTTGATTTATATATTTTTCGGACGTTTACGAATTAAAATGTTTGATATTTTTTGGACAGTCACGAAAAAATGTAAAATTTTGATATTTTATTCGTATCGATATTCTAAGGTGACTTGTTCGATTTGAGAATTTTTTGAGGTGTTTTTATGTATTTTTCTTGATTTTTGATATTTTTGGGACGTCTACAAATTAAAATTTTTGATATTTTTTGGGAATTCAAGAAAAAATGTGAAATTTTGATAATTTATTTGTTTCGATTTTCTAAAGTGACTGGTGCGATTTAGGAATTTTTGAGGTGTTTTTATGTCTTTTTCTTGACTTTTATAATTTTCGGATGTTTACGAATTAATATTTTTGATATTTTTCGAGCAGTCACGAAAAAATGTAAAATTTTGATATGTTATTCGTATCGATTCTCTAAGGTGACTGGTGTGATATGGGAATTTTTGAGGTGTTTTTATGTATTTTTCTAGATTTTTATATTTTTTGGGTCCGTTTACGAATTAAAATTTTAGATATTTTTCGGATAGTCATGAAATAATGTGAAAATTTTATATTATATTTGTATCGATATTCTAAGGTGTTTGGTGTGATTCAGGAATTTTTTGAGGTGTTTTTATGTCTTTTTCTTGATTTTTATATTTTTCGGACGTTTACAAATTAAATTTTTTGATATTTTTTGGGAAGTCACGAAAAAATGTAAAATTTTGTTATTTTATTCATATCAATATTCTTAAGGTGATTGGTACGATTTGAGTATTTTTTTATGTCTTTTTCTTATGTATCTACACTCGCACACACTTATATAGAAGTGAACTCTGAACGCTGATTTATTACCTTGGAGTGTATACTAATTGCAACTTCTACTTCCTGTTACTAAAGGTCATCCAATAATTTGACACAAATGGCTGGAAAATTGTGAAGGAAACATTAAAATTCTACTTCCTTCTCATGTCTATCCAAACTTCATTTTGAATGCAATTCCTTTCCTTATGTCATGAACAATTGCTAGAAACTCTATTACTGCTGTTTATGAAAACTCAGTTGATTTTATTTTATCATTTTTGACCTTGTCCTTTCTGTTTTAATTCTAAAGCAGACTGAATTGTGAGTTTTGGTACCTGATAAAAGCTTTGTACTATGTGATTTCTGCAATACTTTCTTCAAGTTTGTGTTGTTAAATTGTGGGTGCTCCCTTCTAATCAGAGGAGCAAAGAAAAGCTCAGGAAAGATGCTATTGATGCACTTTTTTGCCTAGCTCATGGAGAGGACTTCACCATTTTTATTCCTTATATTCACAAGCTTATGGTTAAACATAAGCGGTAGGTCTGCATTGATTTTTGGGGTTCTCCCTATCACTACTATGACATTATAAAGGCTTATACTGCTGAGGAATCTGTTCTTGATATGATAATTTTTCATATACAACACAACGAATTTGAAGAAATCTAGGGACGATTGAAAAAATGTGAACCACTAATTTTTTGAAGCACCACAACTCAGAGATTAAATCCGCAGCTGCCGTTTGAGGTCATCAGTGATCCTTTAAGTGATGGAGAGGGTGTCCTCTATGAAGTTGGGACCGACATGCAGAAGCAACTCGAGCTCAGAGGGATGCAATTCAGGGAGTCTCTCATATTCTCTTTTGATATTTGGATTGTGAGAACACAATCTCATTTTCAGTTGGGGGTGCCTCCCTTGTAGTCATTTTGTTGATTGTTTCTGTATACAGTGATTGTGCCCTTGTCAGGTTTACTTTTCTTTCTTTGTTATGGTATTGGTGTGCCCTTGTTGGGATTTGATATTGTGGATGTTCTGTTGATATTGTGTTGGATTGGTCTATTTTAGTTTTTGATTTGTAGTTTGTAGCTTCTTTGTTTTTGTTTTGATAATAAGATTTGGATTGATGAAGCCCGCTTATTGATAGAGGTTGAAGACTTTCTTAAGGGTAAATTGTCGATTGCTTGTGAGTGTTTGATTGTGGCGAAGTCTGAGTAGCTGTTCCCGAATAGATGCATGAGGATGCATAAGGTTGCCTGATGATGGATTGGTTGACGACTTTCTTAAGGGGAAAATCGTCATCTATTTGGGAAGGTTTTGACTTGGTTGGTACTAAGAGCACAGTCATACATGTGGATAGTGTTGAGCATACCTCTCCATTTTTAAAAGGTTGAGCATGTTATGAATGATTTTGTGACAACTCTTACAACTCTTTTTGTGAATTTTGATCCGTTAGCGGTTAAAATGTTCAGTGTTACTTGTATTTTCATAAGGAAGTAAGATTTTGAACCATCTTGATTGATTTGCATGCCATGTGTTCTGAGTTGTTGAATAATGCCTTGTGTTTGCTTTTGTCACCTAGTACTTGCCCGGTTGGTCTTGAAATGATGGTCTTGATTGAGTTTGGTTGGAGAAATGATCTTAGGCTTTCTTTGATGTTCTTGAAGTCCATTTGGCCTAAAAACCCACCTTTGTACTAAATATATCCTTAGTTGTTCCCTTTGAGCCTAATCCTTTTTATTGGCAACCATATTACATGTCACGCCTCAAATCCCATTAAGACGAACAGACACTCTATGCCCTAAAGGCCCGAGAGAACCAACATGTAACCTGTGCTTACTATGCTTATAACTATGACAATCTTGTGACAAGTTCACACAGGATTCAGCGATACGAACCAACATAAGTAGACCCAAAACTTATATACAAGACTTGGCCGTTGAGGCCACCACTTGTTAAGACGCAACTTAACCATATACATAAGTCTACAAAGCCTTTAAAAGATAGAAAACCTTAGAGTAGGTCGGGACAGACCCTGCCTTACCTTTAACTACAATACAATACCAAAATGAATCTACCAAGGACTCAGTAAAGCTTCGAATCAACCTGGAGCTCACCAAAGTAGCTGAGTGTCGTGTGCTCCTTTTGAGGAGGTCTACTAGCTAGAGTACCTATGCCTGCAACATGAAATGCAGTGTCCCTCGCGAGGGACGTCAGTACGAAAAAATGTACTGAATATGTAAGGCAATAACATATATAAGTAAGAGTTCGAATGAAACCAAGTATCAATATATGTGTGCATAAATCAGAACAGAAGACCACTTTTGTTAACTCTTGTGGGATCATGTATGTTACATTCTTGTCTTTACCTTTCTGTGTGTTATGATCTTTATAAGGCATGTGATACGAATGACCAGCTGATCAGTGGTAGAAGAGGATGACCCATGCTAGTCATTTTAATCCCTGGGATGCTGTCCTCATAATTACACAAATTGGGATCGACCCATACTAGGCTTTCGCCCCTGAGCTGCCACCCTTCTTTACCAATTAGGATCGGCCCATGCTAGGATTTTGCCCCTGAGCTGCCACCCTTCTATACTAATTGGGATTGACCCATGCTAGGCATTTGCCCCTGGGCTGCTACCCATAATTATACAAATTGCTTCACTTAGATTCTTTAATCTTTGAGATTGTTGTTTTGGTGGTCATAATCATTTTTGATATTTGGAACTACGGACTAGTAGTAGAAGACATAAAAATAATACTTCAAGGCAGTAACAATGACATAAGGAGCTATATAACATCAATGCATTACTTGTGAGCTTAAATGACACAATTGACTTTAATTGACTAAGAGGAGGATTCACCAAACTTGCTTTTGCAAATACCATTTCTATACCATCACATAGGAGGATAATTACACAAGTATAGAGTAGTGAACATATAATTAAGTAATTCTACACACTAAGGAGAGGGGGAAATATTGCTAGCTATTTGGAGATCGTACGCTGCCACTATGTTTCCTTTACTAGGAATAGAACTTAGGAAATTCACTTATTGATATTAATCTCAAGTATCAGATTTCATGTTGAAGAATATTGAATCGAATAGCCTTACATACCTTATCCTCTGACCAATACAACTATCACGATTCAGCCTTCCCTTTTAGGTTTTAATCTACAATATAAGTCATGATAAACTAAAATTAGCAGCTATCACACCGTGAGCCTCGTAAAATAGTAGCTAACTTTGACGGATAATTAGCCCATACAACTCTTAAAATAACGTGTATCACCACACCCTCCCTCTCTGCCTAATACATACATTATATATCCTTTTCCAAGATTACCCAAGCTGCACCAACAACAATACACATAAAACAACCTCACATATTCTTTATCATACAACCAATTATTGAACTCACTACCCCCTTGAGTTCTTTATGACAACACACCCATAATTCCTCACTCAAACTCATACATAAGGAGGAAGAAAATGGAGCAGTCACCTTACCTCAATTTCTGCAACTTCTCCTTATAACTTGAATTCCTCTAGAACTTCAACTTCTCTTCACATTTAAACCAAAGAAGAAGAGAAAAATATCTTAATAATTAAGGAAAGTGAGCAGTAGCTTGTGGGAACTTCTACCTTGTACCTATAATTAAGCATGAATAACATGTTTTCTAGTCTTCCATGGGAGAATTAAGCTAAATCCATAAATGTTTCTCTTACCTTGGTTTGCAGTTATGAGGGTTTCTTCAAGAATCCTAGTAGGAATTTTTAGGCTGCTCTTGGGAGAAAAGAGAGAGATAGCTAAAGTAAATTGTGAATTTTGTGTGTTAAAATGAGTGAAAAGATCAGCTCATATTGGATTTATATGGAGCCTTCTTGACAATAAAAAAATAAACCTCTAGAACCTCCCTCTTTGGTCCATTTTCAGCAACTAATTGATCAAGTAGGTGATGCACCTGCTTATGTACATCAAGCAGCTCAAAAGGTTAAACTTGGTGATGCACCTACTTGCTTTCACTTGGGCTTAAATATATTGGACCTTGGCAGATTTGGTTGTTGGGATTTAATTTCATTTTCTTTTTATTTAACTTAGTTTGGGCCTCAAGTGAGTCCATTATCATAGGCCCAAATCTGATCCATAAACCTTGGCCTTTTTAGCTAGATCCATATAGCTCAAGTAGGTGATGCACCTACTTGGTCCTTTGGACTGGTCAATAAGTCAAAGTAGTTGATGCACCAACTTGTCACCTACTAGCTTAGTTAAGTCAAGCAAGCAACTCACTTATTTTATTCCATTTTCTAAATGTTAATCCCTTTTGCTTTAACTTAGCACTTAACTTTCAATTCTAAGCTCAAGACCACCTTACTGTCTCGAGTTTAAATACTCCTGTTGGAGTTAACTTGCAGTGCACATGCTAAAACGTGCAAGGCATCACATCACCTTCCGAGCTAGTTTAAACCAACGCTAATCATATAAGAAACATGGTCCCCACCTATACTATAAGGCTAAGTCAAGTATCACAAGAATAGAACAAACATATGCATAATACAGGCTGTTACATTACAAGCCTTATCCTTTTTGAAAAAGTAACCCTCTTTTGAACCTTTCCCTCCTTGAACTTGATATTGTGAAAGTTGAGGCTAAAAGCTTATGTTGGGGGGTGTTATGGGAAATTAATTGAAGGGATGCTTACCACATGAGGGTTTGATATTAAAAAAAAGAAAAAAAAAGAAGAAGGGAGAAATTGAAGAATGGATGGGAAGTCTTAAAGAAAGTAAAAACTTTGAAAAAGAAAGAAAGAAAGAAAGAAAATGAATAAATGAGACTTGAATTCTCCAAAAGTTGAAAATGGTTGCATGCATCTAGAGTGGAAATAAGAAAAGAAAAATGAAAAGTTCTGTGGAATGTGCATGGGTTTGAAAAGTGGAGAAAGTTGGAAATGATGAGTTGTTGTGTAGTGTTCAAGGAGGGTGTAGTCACTTATAAGAAAATGACATCCTAACCTTCCCTAAGCCTATATTACAAGCTTAACAAAGTACTTTGAGATTTCTAACCAAATGGAGTTGAGTCAATATTGATTGAAAATATAGGCAAGCCTATGGTGTGACATTTGTGTGCATGAGATGATTCTTTGTGAGTGTGAGTGTTGCATCTTTGTCCCTTGTCTTGTTTATAGTTGTGTGGCTTTGGGGCACTTCTTTCTTGTGAGGGCATGTAAGTTGAAAAAGTGGTGATTTTGAAAATTCCTAATTGAGTCAAGTGAGCATGTGAAAGAGTTAATGAGTTGAGTCATTTCTTGAGTTTGAGTTGTTGTCAGTTAAATGATTCTTGCTTTTTGAAAATGTTTCATGAGAATGAGAGGATTTCTTTTGTAAAAAGTTTGCATGTGGGCTATTTGTTAGTACCAACCGAAGCCATTACCTTTGTGCTTAATTGAGAAAGGGAAATTGATTTGTGGTGTGTTTTGAAATAAGAGCCTCTTGTGTTTTTGATTTTCTTTACCTGAGGACAAACAAAGTTTCTATGTTGAGGGTGTTGATGAGCATGTTGTATTTCCACTCATTTGAGGTTCTTTTCGTAGTTATTTTGTCTTGCTTTAGTTTAGAAATTGGTGATTTTAATGTGGTATTTTTGATATTTGCACGATAAAGAAATGGAGAGTTGATTTAGGAGATCCTTGAAGAAACCAAGTGAACTTGAGGCAAAAATAGGTCAAGAGATGAAAATGTGATTTCTTGCAGGGATTTAGTGTTTAGATTTTAGACCATAAGGTTTAGGGTTGAGAGTTTATGGTTTAGGATATAGGTTTTAGTCCCTAGGGTGTACAATTTAGGGTTTAGGCCCTAAGGTTTAACGTTTAGCATTTAGAGTTTAGGGCTTATGGTTTAGGCCACAAGGTTTAGGGTTGAGGGTTTAGATCCTAAGGTTAAGGGTTTTTGGTTTATGATTTAGGGTTTAGAGTTTAGGCTGTACGATTTACAATTTATTATTTATGGTTTAGGTTTTAGGCTTTAGGCCCTAAGATTTAGGGTTTATTCTTCAGTGTTTAGGGTTTAGACCCTAGGGTTTAGGGTTTAAGGTTTAT
>JAJOOR010001602.1:0-32256 GCA_036250505.1 Solanum acaule | reverse complement strand
CACAATCCTACACAAACTAGGAATAGTTTATAGTCTCCTATTTGGTAAGGAATTGTATTATATAGTGTCTATAAATAGGGTTCTCTATGTAATTATTATAACAACAATTCAATAATATTATTTTCCTATATTTCTCACAGGAAGGACCTATGAGACTATATTATGACAATAAATTAGCAATAAGTATAGCTCATAATCCTGTACAACATGATCGCACTAAGCATATTGAGGCAGATACACATTTCATTAAGGAGAAATTAGATAGTAGACTCATTTGTATGCCATTTGTATCTACAAAAGATCAGGTGGCCGATGTTTTAACAAAAGGACTGCCAAATAATGTGTTTCAAGAACTAATAAGCATTCTAGGAATGGAAGATATCCATTCACCCGCTTGAGGGGGAGTATTGGCTGATAGAGGATATTCTCCATATCAAGATTTGATCCTTTAAGATCTTAAAGATAATTGTTGTTATCTAGAATATCTTTTTCTCCTTTTTTTGTAAAATATATGATTTTATAGAATCTCAGATTTCATGGGATCTAGGTGATTCTGTTCCACATTCTCTCGTGTATATAAAGCCTTGTATATGACATAGAAAGATATGAATAAAACTATTCAACTATCTTATTCCACACGTACCTTTCTAGTTTGTCAGAAGTGTGGCAAGAACCATCTCGGAGGGTGTATGGCTGGTACTAGTAATTGTGTTGGATGTGGCAAGTCAGACCACAAGTTGAGAGGATGCCAAGTGCCATCAGGTAGGGGTAAGAATGTTTGCCAGCAGACTCAGTCTAACACTTCAATATCTCCAACAAGTCGCCCAACTCAACAGGGTGCATCTTCTACTGCGGGTGGCAGACAACGCCAGAACAGGTTCTATGCTTTGCAGACTCGATAGGATGAAGAAGATTCGCCTGATGTTGTCATGGGTATGTTGCATGTATTTCAACTTGATGTTTATGCATTACTAGATCCAGGGGCCACACTTTCTTCCATGACTCCTTATATTGCATTGAATTTCGATATCAGTCCCAAAATCCTATCAGAACCGGTAGTGAGTCGGTCTTAGTTAAGCGGATTTACAAAAATTGCAGTCTCATTTTTTCCAAAAAGTCACCATAGTTGATCTAGTAGAGTTAGACATGCTTGATTTTGATATTGTTCTTGGCATAAACTGGTTATACTCTTATTATCAGAGACGGACCCACATGCACCCAACAACTTTCAATATTTTTTTATATATATATATATATATATATATATGTATAGATAGTCTATAAAAAAAGATAATATATGTAATTATGCACCCAAATAAACAAAAGTCATTTGGGTGGACTGGTCGAAGGCTTAACTTTAGCACTCAACAACGTGAGTTCGAATCCTGCGAAGGGTTGTGTATTTTTTGCCTTAAAAATCAGCCTTTCTTACCAATTAACCCTTTTAAAAATAGCCATTATTAACTACTCTTTTTGCCACCTTATCTAGCCCCACCCGTATTTTGCTATCTCATCTAGCCCCACCCCTTTCTTCATTGAAATTATAAGCAAATAAAAGCCCTAACACAATTCTAAACAAAACATAAGACGGCTAGAAAACCTACAAACTTACAAGTATTCTTCATTGCAGTATGCATAATTAAAGTCCTACTCCAATTGTCACCTACATAAATTGGTAAGTTCTTTTTAAGCGTATTTTTTTTGTGACCGGTGTGATTTCTCTATTATATTCTACTTTCGTTGTGTTGCGAAAGGAGGCTTGGAGGGGTGTCATTCCCCTATCAACAATGTAATATTTACTTACATTCTTGATTAAATCTTTGCTTGGTAGGAGTTTGTTGTGATTTGAAATAGATAGGTTTTTGAAGAAACATAATTCTTCTCAACCAAGTTCTAGTTTTAGAGATAATTCTCTACGTTTTATAGATGAGTTTGATTTGCAGTAACTTAAACCGGATCCTGGAGAAAGAATATCCATTCATAAATATAGCGCTAGAATATGAGATAAAGTGAGAAGACACTACATTCAATAAGGGCCTTGTCAACCAATTATTTATGAATATCGTCAAAGTAGATTGGGTATAAAAATGAGTCGATTTTGTTCGACATGGTTTAAGGGTTCATATTCTAGGTGGATGAAGTAAAGTGTGAAGAAAGATGTCGTATTTTTTATTATGCTGCTATTTATATAAAAATGACTATGTAAAGGGACATGCAGGTGATTTTTTCACGAAAACTAATTTTAAGACTTGGAATCATAGTTTGGAACGAATTCATTTAAATGTTGGTGAAGTAAATAGCGTCCACAATAGGTGTTTCAACAAGATGCTATATTTTGAGAATCAACATCAATCCATTCATGTTGCTTTTAACAAGCAATTTGAGAAAACAAGAAGTGAGCATCAAATTCGTTTAGAGGCTTCTATTAATCTGGCAAGGTTCCTCTTAGAATTCAGGTTGTCTTTTCAAGGTCATGATGAAAGTGAATCTTCAAAAAATAAAGGCCTTTTTAGGTCTTTTGGAATGGCTTGGAAAAATGCTTTCGGATGTGAATAGTGTTATTTTAAAATATGCTCCAAAAAATGCAATGGTAACTTCCTAAAAATTCAAAAGGATGTAATGAGTACTTGTGCACAAGAAATCTTGAAAGCTATAATTGAAGACTTTGATGGAGAATTTTTTGGAATGTAAATTGATGAATCCAAGGACATCACACCGTGAACAAATGGCCATTGCTTTGCGGTATGTTGATTAAAAAGGTAAAGTGAATGAGGGAGTTATTACTATTGTTCGTGTTGGTGATACATCTGCACAATCATTGAAGGAAACAATATGCTCTTTGCTTTTGAGACCCTCTTTGAGTACATCTAAAATACGTGGACAAGGCTACGATGGGGCTAGAATCATGCAGTGAGAGATGAATGGTCTTAAAGCTTTGATTTTTCAGGAAACTCCATGTACATATTACATTCACTGTTTTGCTCACCAACTTCAATGACTATAGATCGGTTTGTCTCTTACCTAACGCTAGGAAAATGATTTCTAAGGGTTGTATCTACCATCTAGTCTGTGCTAATGATTCCAGTTCCGATACCCCAACCCTTCAGTCAATTCCAGTGATAAATGAATTTCCTGAAGTGTTCCCATAGGATATTCCCAGAGTACCTCCCAAACAGGATATCGACTTTGGAATAGACCTTCCTCTAGATACAAAACCAATATTTATTCCTCCTTATAGAATGGCTCCAGCTGAGCTTAAGGAGTTAATGAATCAGTTAAAGGACCTCCTAGATTTCATCAGACCCAACATCTTCCCATGGGATGCTCCAGTTCTCTCTGTACGTAAGAAAGATGATTCTCAGAATGTGTATTGATTACCGTCAGTTCAAGGTCATAATCAAGAATAAGTATCTCATTCCCAAGATTGATGACTTGCTCGACCAGCTTCAGGGACCAGCTTCTTCTCAGATAGACCTCATATCAGGCTATTATCATCTCAGAGTCAGAGATTGTGATATTTTGAAGACGGACACTATGAATTTGTTGTTATGTCTTTTGGACTAACAAAATGCTTCTGCAGTTTTTATGGACTTGATGGACAGGGTGTTTGTGTCATAGTCTTCACAGATGACATCTTTATTTATTCTCGGAGCAAGGATGAGCATACAGGTCATTTGAGGATTGTCTTACGACTTCTTAAGGATCTTCGTTTGTTTGCTAAGTTCGATAAATGTGAGTTGTGTTGAAATCAGTAGCATTCCTTGGTCATGTAGTCTCTGGAGAGAGGGCATTCAGGTTGATCCTCAAAAGACCGATGCCGTTAAGAACTGACCTAAACCTCTCTCTCCTTCAGATTACAAGCTTTTTGGGTTTAATTGGTTATTACATACAGTTCGTTGAAGAATTTTCCTCTATTGCTTCTCCTTTGTCTAGACTAACTCTGAAGAAGGTAAAATTTCACTGGTCCAAAGCTTGTGAGAAGAGTTTTCGGGAGTTGAAGACTCGACTTAATTTATCCTAATTTTGACTTTAATAGAAGGTTAGATAGGTTCGTAGTTTATTATGATGCTTCCAAGATTGGCCTGGGCTGTGTGTTTAACATGGTAAGGTCATATTGTTTCAGGCAACTTAAAGTTCATGAGAAGAATTACCTGACTCGTGATCTAGATTTAGCAGCGGTCGTGTTTGCCTTGAAGATTTGGAGGCACTATCTTTATGGTGTTCCTGTGGTTGTGTTTACAGACCATAAAAATCATTAAAATGTGTTAAATCAGAAGGACTTGAATCTTCACAAGAGAAGATGGCTTGAGTTATTGAAAGACTATGACATGAGCATTTTACACCATTTGGGTAAAGCCAATGCACTAGCAGATGCTCTCGGCTAGTTGTCTATGAATAGTGTCGCTCATGTTGAGGAGGATAATGAGTTAGTTCATGATGTTCACATGCTTGTTGTTTGGGAGTTTACCTTGTGGATTCGGCTAATGGTGGAGTTATTATTATGAATGGGTCAGAATTGTATCTTGCGATGAATGTTAAGACAAAAGAGGATGATGATCCAACCTTAATTGAATTGAAGGAAGCAGTTCATAAGAAGATTGTGGAGGCTTTCTCTAAAGGGGGAGATGGTGTAATTCGTTACCAGGATCGTTTGTGTGTTCAAGATGTTCTATTCACCCAAGAGCCACTAAGATGAACCGTGACCTATGGGGAGTCTATTGGTGGAATGGTATGAAGAATAATATTGCGGAATTTGTGGCTAAGTGTCCAAATTGCCAACAAGTTAAGGTAGAATATCAGAAACCAGGAGGTATGACTCGGGATATTAGTTTTCCTACTTGGATGTGGGAGGATTTGAATATGGATTTTGTCACAGGTTTGCCTCGCACATATTGACAACGTGATTCTATCTAGGTGGTAGTAGACTGCATGACTAAGTCGGAACATTTCCTGTCAATTAAGACTTCTTATTCAGTCGAGGAATATGCTAGACTTTACATCGGAAAGTTAGTGAAATTGCATGGGGTTCCCTTGTCCAGCATCTCAGTTAAGGGTACTCAATTTTGGAAGTAATTTCAGTAGACATGAATCATATGTAGATGTGAGAAGAAGAGCGCTTGAATTTCCTATTAGTGATTGGGTATATCTGAAAATTTCACATATGAAAAGGGTGATAAGGTTTGGTAAGAAAGGAAAGTTGAGTGCCCATTTTCTTGGTAGTAATGTGGCCTAATGAACTGGATTTACCTACAGAGTTGGCATTAGTGCATCTGGTGTTCCATGTGTCCATATTGATGAAACACTTTGGTGATCCCATTACATATGTGCCTTTAGAGAGTGTTGGTGTGAAGGATAGTCTCTCTTACAAAGAGAGCCCAGTTGAGATTCTTGACCATTAGGTTCGTAAGTTGAGAAAAAAGTAAGTCGCTTCAGTAAAAGTCCTTCGGAGGAATCAATTGGTTGAAGGAGCGACTTGGGAAGCGGAAGCAGATAAATGGAATTACAAATCGTAAATGGGTCTCATAGATCAAACTTCAGAAACCAGTATTTAGGCTCAATTACTACGAGAGGAATCTACGGCCCGTAGTCCAACCCACATACCTTAGATGGCCCTCGTAGAAGTTGCCGATGATTTTTATTTCAGGGTTGTTTTGATCTTTTCCCACTTTTTTAATTCTTATACTATGTCGTTTTAGCCTATTCTAAGAGGGATTAAGCAAAACTCAGTCGACCTAAACCTCCTCATTCACGCCCAACACCCAAAGATTAGAATCGGTACATCATCAAGCTTTAGGTCAAGAAATCAAGCTAGGGTCTCCATTCCAAGTGTGTGGAATTTCGTCAATGGGTATCTTTCACTGATTGATTACCAAAGATAACCAAGTTTTTCAGATAATGAATTCTATAGAAGTTAGGGTTCTTATGAAAGCAAAATTTTCACTATATTTTCCATTCTTCTTCTTGGATAGTTTGATTATGTGATTCCATCTATAAAATCAGTACTTCTAAATAGTATTTCATGAACCCTCAAAACATAAATATTTTTCACGACTCAAAACTTTGTTGTTTTAGATTACATGTTATAGATTATCAGTTTTCATGATTTAGAGGTGCTTTCAGATAAAGTGTCTATTAGTTATTATTAGTTTATTAGTATTCATGAGCTATTCAGATTATCAGTTTTATTAGTTTATTTGCATTGTCTAAATTCAGTTGGGAGTTTTACTGTAACACCTCGGAACTGTAAACGTCAATGGGAAGTTGAAAAGCTGCAGAAATTTGTTGGTGTACTGGTTCCACGAGCCCATGTACAAACAGTAGAAGGTTGTATGGGCCATAGGAACTAGTCATAATTACTGTCCTGGATTTCTGGAAAATGTTGAGTCAAAGATGAGATTCCACGAGCCAACAGGACGACTCATGGATGGGTTTACGGCTCATGGAATGGTGATCGTGGTCTGCCCTCCAGAGTTGATAATTTCAGTACTTGTTAGACGATTGGCCAGTATGGGTCTTGTAATGGAACACGGGTCGTACACGCCACTCATAATTCAGGTTCTGACTCAGGTGAGTTTCCAAGCTGTCATTCTACGAAAGGGGTTATAAGGATTGTAAATGGTATTATGGTTCGTGGAAGTTCTTCATAGATGACCATTAGAGACTTGAACTTAAAGCCCAAGGATCCACGAGTGGACAGTATGGTTCGTAAAAGTTTGTACAGACCGTAGATGCCCTCTCGTGGACGGTTCTGCCAGCTTTAGTGGGGTTAATTCAGTCTTTTTCCACCCCTTCTAAGCTTAAACCCCAATGATTTTACACCTCAATAAGGCTCTTTCAGTTCAGTTTGACCATAACACTCTCATAATCATTCCCAAGACTTATTAGAGCACGGATCCAAGAGGAGAAAGCTAGAGTTTCAATCATCTTCTTCAAGTTTCTTCAAGAACTTTGTTTTTCCAAGCATGTAAGGTTATTCATAGTGTTGGACTAAGTTCGTCTTCACGCCTTACATCTAAATTCAGCCAGTAAAGAGATAAATATAGGGTTCTACCCAAAGTTCCATGAATTTTGAGTTTGGTTTGTGTTCTGTATTCTAAATTCTGATTCTTAACTATTCATATTATGATACTTTGTGCATTTTCATTCTTGAGTTGTTTTTCATGCTTATATTATCACATTTATTGAGATCTTGCTGAAAGCTTTTGTGCAAGTATTTTCCATGCATTGATTTCAGAATTTAAAGTGAGCCCAAGTAACATCACTTAAGAAGAGTTTTATGGGAACCTATGCATTTATGATACTTTATGCATTTTCATTCTTGAGTTGTTTTTCATGCTTATATTATCACATGAACCCTAGTTATTGAGATCTTGCTGAAAGCTTTTGTGCAATCATTTTCCATGCATTGATTTCAGAATTTAAAGTGAGTCCAAGTATATTTTTCAACATCACTTAAGAAGTGTTTTAAGGGAACCCTATGGGTCCCAAATGCATTATTTTGCATTGAGAAAAGTATTGTTGTTTTAAGAAGAGCATAGATAGATTTCAAAAGCATTTTCAGTCAGGAAGAGAAGATCAGTTTTCCCCTAAAGAGGGCCTTTTGAGTATTAACTCAACCTAGCGAGTATTATAATATGAGCATTAATGCATATGATTTGGAAGTTAGTATTGTTCACCGATTTTGATAAGAGTTAAGATAACTCAAACCCCATAAACAACAACGCCATCGTAGATAGGATCGTACCGAAATTTGGCTGACTCCTCATCAGCCTCAAGATTGGTTTTAGTGGATCCATAAGTTAAGTTGTGTCCTATGCTCCGACAAGGTATAGGCGGTTCTAGCAACGTGCACAAGACATTGAATCATCACGAGACTCATAGCGATGTTGTCTGTTAGAGAAACTCCCCAAGAAAGTAAAGTATATTTTTAACATTTGTTATCATTGCATATCTATTTGTAAACTTTTTAATGATTTCATTTCATACTTATGCTTTACTTCAGTTGAGATACTTATAGTCTTTTTCAGTCAGTTATCTGTTTCATTCAGCTTTATCACATACTATACATTCCATATACTAACGTCATTTGACGTTGCATCATTGACGTCATTCGATGTTGCATCATAAAATGATGCAGATACATGTGTCCAGAATCATCAACAGGCACTTCGTTTAGATCACGCATTTCGTCAGCTTTTGGTGAGGCTTCTTTGCTTTCGGCGGACTCCAGCTTTATTGCTTTAGTAGTATTTTAATGTAGTCGTGGGTCTTGTCCCAACACCTATCTTTAGACAGTAGAGGTTTCATAGACAGACAGAGTTAGAGAGTCATTTCAATTTTCTTCTCATATGTTTAGACAGATTTTATCATTTATACTCGGTATTTTCAGATAGCTTTTGAGATTTAGTTTATTGTTTTAAAAGCTCATCATTTAAAGCTTCCTGATGTATGTGTTTAGTCTTCCGCTCAGTAGTCAGCTAGGCCAAGGGTTTGCTTTGGGACCAAAAAGAGTTTTCGAGTGTTGGCCACATCCAGGGTGTAGGCTCGGGGCGTGACAGTTACTTAGCACCGAGTTGATTTAGGGATGAAAGCTCATCCGTCAGTTAGGACTGAGACTGTTAGTAGCAATCCCTAAGTCCCAAACCTACTGACTCTTTAGTCCTTTATGGACATCAGCTTAGTGGTACCACATTAGCTCAGATCACCCTCTATACCTTGGAAAGGTATATTGGGCCCTCTTCTATGGGGATTATAACATTGAACTCTGTCGGTTATTAGTATCTCCCACATTCCAGTCTTAGATGTTACATGAACTTGTAATCAGTTATCCTAGTTTTCAGCATTTATCAATAAAATATTTTACTACTTGGTCATTTCACCTACTCCATAAATTCAAAGTATTGACCACATACTCTTTGCGCTATATTGTTTTAAAATATAGGTTCGGACGTTTAGCATTCAGCCTGCGGTTAGTACGACTTCCTATCAACTAAGCAGCATGTTTGGTGAGTCCTCATCTTTCGAGGACAACCTTTATATTACTTTCAATTATTAAATCTTTTAATTTTTCAGACAATTACAGTTAGTTGGGGGCTTGTCCTAGAAACTCATCTTAGTAAAGACTTTCAGATAGATGAGTATTTAAATTTCATATTTCAGACCAGTCAGTTAATTCAGTTTGACTTTCACATCCTGTAAAGTTGTTGCTTACATAAATCATAGTGTCATACTAGGCCATGGGTTAGTTTGGGTCACTTGTGGCTCTAAGGACCATGTTACGACTAGGAGGTAGTCTCGAGTCGTAACGGATGAAAATTTGACCAACCAGAAAGAGAGACAGAGGATTTCCCAACATGTATATGGTGCACTGTTTGGAAAAGGAGAAATCAAAGGAGTTTTGGGGACAAGCACAACATCAAGAAGTTTAAGATGAAATGCTTAGTTGCTCAAGCACTGCAACATCTAGAAGTTTAAGATGAAATGCTTAGTTGCTCATTATTTTGGTGTAAACAAGAATGTTTAATAGAAGCAAAAGATATTTTTGAAGCTTAAGACAACAGCAAGAAGAGACGTAGATAGGAAGGGTTCCTTTTATTTGTCATTGTTTATTATTTTTGGGGGACTATACAGTTGTTTTAGCATACGTCTATCAAAAAAGAAAAATGACCAACTCTACAACTGATATTCAATTTTAGTCCTCCGCATTTAACTTATCAAGAAAAATAATTAAATCCTATGCATTTTCCCGTTATTTCTTCAGATAGGTCATTAGAAAATAATATGCTTAAGAGTTAAGACAGTAACTTCATCAGTATAACAGCCAGCTTCTTTTATGGGTGAATAAAGGCACCAATGACTGACATTCAAGGACTGTATGATGACCTGTTTTGAGATTTTCATATCTAATATCAAAAGAAGAGCTAACTAGTTAACTGTCCACAATAACCCAAAATTTCAAGCAATGGTATCCCAAAACATCATTTGAGACGAAATTAGCTTGAATGAAGTTTGCCAACCTTGATAATATGTTGTTGAGTAATGGCTTCATCCAACCAGATAGAGAGTAATTGGCATTCTGTTGAGGCATCATTGTTATCTTAAGTTAACATTAGCTTAGGGAAACAGCCTGTGTCGCTACTTGTCCTTTTTTCTGAATAAATTTCTCAGAAAATTGGCATTCTGTTGAGGCAAGTTGTGAATTAAGAAAGTAAAACAGAAAGGATGAGTAAAACCTAGAAAAGGAGGAAGCATCATAACAAATTCTCCTATTCCTTATTTATCTTTTGTAGCAAAGAAGTTAAGGCAGTAGAATTGGAGCTCTGTCAAAGACAGTCAGAGAGACAAGAAAAAATGAGTAAACCAAGAGTCCAAGAGTAAAAATTAGAATCTGGAGTAAACAATTTCTCCTGATCTTGCAATGGAAACAATATACAACCAACTCTACAAACATAAGCACAATATATAGTTGCATAGGGGACATCCTTTCTCCAATAGAATAGGGACTTGCAATAACTGGAAATACAAGAGCATTCGTGGGGAACAAATCAATGAATGAAAATTACCTAGACGCTGCAACACTAATTAACTAGACACTACAACACTAATTACCACCAAACCTTGAAAATTAATCAGCGACATGGTTTGACAATGAAACTAACATATGTAAATGTTATTATTATAATCAGGGTTTCCTCAACTAAAAAGTTATTTCTCAACAACTTTGCAAAAAAGAAAGTGCAACAAGTTTCAATTTGATATGTTTAATTTGCCCATATATAGAAACAACAACATGCTCAATATAGTCTCACAAGTGAGGTTTGGGGTAAGTAGGATGTACACAAAACTTACCCCTTCCTTTGTGGGATAGAGAGGTTGTAAAGAGAAGTTATCGAAGCAGGGAAAATGTGCTAGCAAAATAGCAAGATACAAAACAAATACAAATTGTATCACAAATTTATAAAGAAACTAAGTGATTACTAACTACTACTACAAATAGAAGGGGAAGGGATGATGCTAGCCCCTGTCTCTCCCTCATAAAGTGTGGCAACACTTGGTTACCTACCAACTGTCTACTCTCATCATTGACCTTCACACCTTTCTATCTAGGTTCATGTCCTAAGTAAGCCGGAGTTGAGTCAGGTCCTATCTAATTAGAATTAGAATCTGGAAAAAACAATTTCTCATGATCTTGATATGGAAACAATATAGAACCAACTCCACAAACATAAGCACAATATATAGTTGCATAGGGGACATCCTTTCTCCAATAGAATAGAGACTTGCAATAACTAGAAATACAAGAGCATTCGTGGGGAACAAATCAATGAATGAAAATTACCTAGACACTACAACACTAATTAACTAGACACTACAACACTAATTACCACAAAACCTTGAAAATTAATCAGAGACATGGTTTGACAATGAAACTAACATATGTAAATGTTATTATTATAATCAGGGTTTCCCACCTTTGTGGGGTAGAGAGGTTGTAAAGAGAAGTTGTCAAATTTCTGCTTCTAGGAATTTTCTGCTTCTTTGTGTTTAGTCTACAATATAGAACGATATACACAAATTTCTGCTTCCAAACCCCTTAAGTCCAATTTTTCCTTGCCCTTTACAGATCTTAATTTCTGTTTCTTTGTGCATTTTAGGTGCCAGTGATTAGTCTACAATATAGAACCATATACACAATCTTGCCAGACTATTGCAAGTGTTGGTATGCGACACAACTATTTTTCAATTCCCTTACACAATTATTAATTCCTCATTCAATATTAACCCTAATTAAAGAGAAGAACCATACAATTTGATAAAGAATATCTTAATACAATTTTAGAGAAGAACAATGAATCAAACAGAATGTAACTTGAAAATCACCTGTCTCAGAGATTTTCCTCCACACAAGGCCAAACCCTTGTCCCGGCAAGAATGAAGCTTATATCAACCCAACTTGAAAGTAGATACTCCCAGACGATGGAAAATCCACACGGATCTCATTCACATTCAACCACAACAAGAATCTCTTAACTTCAATTCCTTCTAAATCAGTAATCGACCCAAGACTCAACTTCCCAGTAAGTTTCACAGCGTAATAAGCCAAATATTCAAACTCCACATAACAAGGCTTCAGCAGTAAAACTTCAAAGGTTCCATCAGCAGTAAAAGCCCTTGAGGAGGTTGAATTTAGTGAGGATTTCGTATACAGTTGTGTTGGAGTTAGTGGGTAGATTGAGAGATAGGGAATGAGGAGGAGAATAGTCAGTTGGATTCTTGGATTGAAAGCCCCCATTGTTCTTGATGCCTCCATAGAAAGAGGAGTGGGAGGGAAAGTGATGCTATGAATGGTTGTACATAACGGTAAAATAGTTGGAAATTGAACGTTATGAAAACTTGTATGGTGTCATACATCATAAATTAATAAAGTTAAGTACAAATGGAATAAAATTATAAAAAATAATGTGTTTTCCATTCATATTAATTGATTATCTTATTAAAAACAGTTATTTCATATAGTAGTTATTTACTTTATTAAATCAAGAAAATATTAATTGATTTTTTTTCTATATTATCCTTGCGATTAATTTTTTTTGAAAGTGTTCATATTTGTTTATAAAACTCTCAAAAAGTTTTTTAAAGGTGTGAATTAGTAAAATTATATTCTTATTTATATATTATTAAAATATGTATGTTAAAAGGAAAATGATCAACAAATATAGGACGGAAGGAGTAATAATTGATGTTAAAATAAATGTTATATACATAGTGTAAATCAAAGTAGGACCCGTACTATTCACTCTTGGAAAAAGTTATGAAAGTCATCTTTTGGGTCCAATTTTTACGGACTCAATTACGGGTCGTAGAAGCATCAACATGCCGTAATTTGGGCCCGTAGAATGAAGTTCTGAATCTTGTTTGGGCCTGATTTTCACGGATTTAATTACGGGGTCGTAAACCCAATTATGGGTCATAGTTTGTGCCTGTAGAATGAACTTCAGAAACTCAAAATTTCAATTTGACTTCCACAAATGGGATCTACGGTCCATAGATTAAACCATAGGTTGTACATGTCCTTGTGGGAGGTTTCCGACAGTTTTTTTTATCGGAGTTTCTTTTTTTCTTTTCCTAGTTTTCCTAAGTATAAGCCACGATATTACACATGTCCTAAAATCGTGGTGCCACTCGTGATTGGCATGGTAGTGTGCCATTGTGAGGTGCCAAGCCAAGGCACCCTTTCACGAGCCACTTCACGGCTCGTGGTCTTGACCATGGGCCATGGGAAGGCTCGTGGGGTTGCCTTAACTTGGTGGGAGTTGTGTAAAGTTGAGGAGGCTACTGCCTCAAAGACCACGGGCACCACCACGAGCCATGGTTCCTTAGACGGTCCGTATAAGTGGTCATGAAGATCACTTGGTTGCATGGGAAGTAAGGCAACTTGGTCAAGCTACTGCCTCCATGACCACAACTCGTGGTCTTGACCACGGATCGTGGGAGGTCTCGTGGTCTTCCCTTAGGCCTTTGAGGGATTGTCAAGGTGAAGAGGCACACTGGTCAATGGACCACAGGCACCACCAAGAGCCGTGGTGCCCCTCACGACCTGTCAAAGTTGGCGTGGTCCCTGACGAGGCTGCCTTAGTTAGGGTTTTTTGTGTAATTTCATTTTAATTAATTAATGTGTGGGGTTGTTTTAATTGTTTTATATCACTAGTATATATAGTTTTAAATCTTAAAACAAGTCATTTACTCCTTCTTTCTCCAAAACCGAAATCAAATCAAAAGAATTCCTCCTCTAAAAAATTCTCTCTCTAGAAGTTCCCAAAGAAAAAGAAAAAGAAGAAGAAGTGGGAGCTAGGGTTTGTGGATTCAAGGTGTTTCTTCCTCAAATTTTGTGGGGATTCAATAGAAAGGTATGATAGTCTTCATCCTTGACTTAGTTTCTTTCAAGGAGCCAATTTCAAAGTTGATTTCAAATCCCCAATGTTTCCCCAAAAACCCTAGTTTTCAATCTTGGCATGGGTCTTCCAAACGATTTTCAAAGGCTTTATTGCATTAAATTATGAATGAATTGTGGTTTTAAAGATGATTTAAGATGATTTCTTCCTAGAACCCATGTTTTCCCCCAAATTCTTAAGTGGTGAATTGAGATTGGGAATTGGTTGATTATGCAAGTATGTTGAATTGTTGATGTTTATATTGGATTAGTTATTGAATCATGTCAATTTCCTTATCTATTGTAGTATCGTAGATTTATGGGTTGATGTTGGTTCATATCCCTAAGGGGCAATTTCATGAAGGATTATGTATGATTATGATGTGAAGTATATATGTGTGTGATCTCAATGAAAGTGTTATGATCATGTTTAGAATGTAATTGTATTATGATTGAATGTTATTTCTCAATTAACACTTATGAATGATGAGGCTATATGTGAAAGGTTATTCTCACATACACACACTCATGAATGACTAATGAATGAAGTTTCTATGATTATGTTAATGATGATGGGTTGATTGAAAGGAAATTCTCAATTGTACTTTAATGAATGATAATGCCATGTTGTGAAATGACTTTCTCACAATATGGGATTCTTAGTTGAAAGGTTATTCTCATCTTTGAATCTATGAGCTATCTAATGAATGAATGTTGGGTTTGAGATGGATACTCAACCGTGAGTTGAGGCGGGGTATTTAGTAACAATCTCTTATCCCAAAATGAACTAAAGTAATGAATGTTAAGTACTTCGTGGGGAATAATGCTAAGCACCGAGTGGATAGTGATATGAGATGGAAGCTCTCACGTGAGTTGAGGCGGGGTTTCTAGTAGCAATCTTTTGAGATGGATACCCTTACGTGAGTTGAGGCGGGGTATCTAGTAGCAATCTCCCTATCCTATAACTATGTGCCCACATAGGATATTAGCTAGTGGATCCACCTAAGCTAAAAGTAATGGTCCTACCTTAGGCAAGTAGGAATCCCTTGTCCGGTGAGGGTGACACCGAGATTCCATGAATTGCTCACATGGTCTATGTCGGTTAAGGCTTACCCCCACAAAGAATGTTAATGAACTATGACTTCTCAAGAATGTACTACTTAGTGTGGGTGGTAGTATGGGATGCCATACATGCATTGCACAAGTAGGCTTTGAGAGGGGTTATGGTGTGTTCCTTTATGTTATAATGTTAAATGAAATGAATATGCTCTTATGATGAAACTAATGGAAAATGTTGGCTTATGTATTTAATGTAATGATGCATGTTATACTTGGATTGTATTATGAGTTACTTCCTTATCATGACTTAATGAATATGAATGTGCCTTGTATATGGTGGCTTCAAAGGAGTACTTAGTGTGAGTAGTAGTATGGGATGCTACTCATACATTGCACAAGTATGACTTAGAGTTGCCCTAGATGATGGTCCTTATGTGTTAATATGATTTATGTAATGTTTATGTCACTTATGTATGAGGATTGTATGAAGATGGAAAGGATGAATGGTAAGTTCACTTTTGGTGGCCTTGAGGTGGTACTTGGTGTGGATGGTGGTATGGGACGCTATCCATACATTGCACAAAGTATAGATTGAGGGTTACTTGAGGTGAAGGTGTAATGTGATGAAACAACTTATATGCCGATTATGTCTCTAATGTGATGAAATGACTTGTATGTTGGTTATGTTTGTATATTATGCCTCTTGTACTTATGTTCATGAAGTTTTATCAAATTGGCATTAAAGCATGACTTTCAAATGAAATGTCCATTTTAAGCATGTTTTTGCATGGCTATCATACTTAGTACTTAATTGTGCTAACCCATATTCTTTACCTTTATGAAGTGTAGGGATTGGTACTCGGTTTGACTCTCTCTAGTAGAAGCTTGGATTTGAGATTCTTCCAAGGCAAAGTGGTGTGTCCTTATAGATCGAGGACAAGTATTGTAGTTTCCATTTCTTTCGTGTAACAGACATTTGTTAGTCTTTCGATTGTAAAGGGCCGTGACCCTATTTTGTTTCAAGATATCATTTAGATGGCCATGTGAGACAGTAGATTTCCGCTATTTTCGAAAGTTTTAAATGAGTATTTGATTGTATGGATTTAAAGAAAAGTTTTAATTCTTTACCATTTTCCTTATATCGAATGTTATGAATGCTATGAGGCTTGTACGAGACCCTTCGGGGTTAAGTACGCCGTGTAACTTCCAGGGTATAGGCTCGGGTCGTTACAGGCTCGTAGATCAAACTATAAATCGTAGATGGCCTCGTGTAAGGTTTTCGATAGTTTTTATCGATGTTTCTTTTTTTCTTTTCTCAATTTTCCTAAGTCTAAGCCACAATATTATGCATGTCCTAAAAGGGTTTTCACGCTTATGACTTAGTTTCTACACTTTTAATTCCCTCAAACTCATAAACCACCGTAACTAAGGTTGAAGCTAGGATTTTCAAGCATCTTGTTCAAGTTTCTTCAAAAGCTTTGTTCTTCTAGGTCTGTAAAGCTACTCATAGTGATGGACTAAGTTCTTCCTTATGCCCTACATCTAAAATTCAGTTAGTAAGAGCTAAATCTAGAATTTTTATCTATGTTTTCATGAACTTCGAATTGACCTTTATTCCTTGTTATTCAATTCTGATTCTTATCATTGAGATTATTTGTTATTTAATTCTGATTCTTATCATTGAGATTATAGTACTTCTTATATTTGATTCTTGAATTGTTGTTCATACTTATTTTATCACATGAGCCATGTTTAGTTGATAATTGTTGAAAGCTTTTGCATAATTATTTTCATGCATGGACTTCCGATTTAAAGTAAGTTCAACTATTTTAAGTTATCAACTGAGAAGAGTTTTTTTAGGGAACACTAATGATTCAAAATTCACTATTTTGTATTGAGAAATGTTAGAATTTTTGTAACAGGAACGAGAATGTGTACCTGTAAACAATAGCGGAATGATAATGAAGTCTTGCGAAAGGTTGCTCCAAGTCCAACTTTGAGTCTCAAGGAATCAACACTATGTTTCCACAAACTGAATGTCACTTTGTTTTGTTAATATCCGTGAAGAAGATAAGAAATTTCTTCTCTTTCCTTCCTTTATTTTTCTGTTTTTGGGTTCTTTACCCCCATTTTATGAAAAATGTTTAACCCCACTTTTAAAAGGGAAAAACAATATACTTTGGAATAGTTACAAAGTAATTGTTCCCACTTCTTTTCAAATTGATACTTATCTTCTTTTCAGAAAAGAAAAATCGGGTCGGGTCGGGTCGATCCACAATCCAAAACATACATCTCCCACTTCGCACATGGTGGACAAGACCCAAATAAATATGATATTAACTAAACACACAATTCATACGACAAATAGTTTGTGCGACCTGTGAGTACCAAGGCTTACCTTCAAGATTTTTACAAGCTCTACATAAGAATTCAATCACATGTGGAAAGAATTCACTATTAATTTTAAGGATACTATTACTCACAATACCCTAGACATCGTTCACTACTTCAGTAGTTACTTGTTCATTCCCTCACCCTCTTAAAGAGGTTAACTCAAGTTCATGTTTAATACACACAATTACACTCAATACCATTATGGTTCGTGCAGTAGCCGGCTTGTGTATATAAGTTTATTATTCATTTAATTGTCTTTCCTTTCTACTCGAATCTATCTGCTCCCATTCACCTGCTTTCCTAGACATGCACTGCATTGCCGAATCATTCATGGCTATTAGTAACATGCTAAAGTAGCAACATCGATTGAAACTTCAAGAAACAGCAAAAGGTCAAAGGGTATTTCATTGAAAAGCCATTTTAACTTTTCTGGGTCTCACACAATGAAGAAGCAGGGAATATTCTTTCATTGACCCATTGATCGCTTGACACACGTGGTATGAAACACGTGGTACGATGTTTTCACCTTATACCGATGTATGTGTCTCATTCTTCCGATTATCCAACATCGTACATACCTTGGTCTAAACACCTTCAAGTGTTTAACCCTAGTTTTTCTCTTCAGTTATACTTAAATTTATTTTCCTTAGAGAAACATTTGTCTGACCCATAAGACAAGTCAAAATATGATGGTAAAACTCATCTCTTCACGTTTCTCGACGTAAGAGGCGATCGCTCGTGTGAGAGAGCCAATCTCGCGACTTGTTTGACACACTTTATTTCTTACAAAATATCACATGCATTTTACATTTGAACATAAATTCAATAGGATTATATATGAGAGAATATTACAACAAACAAGTTATCTTACAATACTGAAATATCATCCAATTCTTCGCAAACCTAGAGCCTTAACATGTTTTTCAAACAAGTCTCTAGAGATGGACTTCGTAAAAGGATCAACTATCATTTCACGTGCTGGAATGTATTGCAGAGTTATTTCTCCACTTGCCACTACGTCTCTCACAAAGTTATACTTGATGTCAATGTGTTTGGTCTTGTTGTGATACTTAGGATCCTTAGTGTATGCGATAGCCGCTTGACTATCACAATATAAAATCATGGGACCCTTAGAATTCTTTGCAATACTCAAATGCTTAAAGAATCTCTTTAACCAAATAGTTTCTTGTACTGTAGATGCACAAGCCACAAATTCAGATTCCACGGTTGAAAAAGTTGTGCAAGTTTGCTTCTTACTTTCCATGAAATAGCACCACCATTTAGTAAGAAAGCATAACCGGATGTTGATTTTCTATCATCCCGATCACCAGCCCAATCAGCATCTGTATAACCTCTTATGAATAAATCAGATCCACTATAACACAATATATGATCTGCAGTTCCCTTCAGGTATCAGAATATTCTCTTTACTGCTTTCCAATGATCTCTTCCAGGATTAGATTGATACATACTAACTAGACTCACGACATAACAAATGCCTGGACAAGTACACATCATTGCATATATCAAACTCCCAACAACACTAGAATAAGGAACTCGAGACATGTCTTTCTTTGCTTTCTCAGTCTTTGGACACATTTCAAGGCTTAAAGTTTCATCCCTTGCTACAGGAGTATCCATGAATTTGCAACTATTCATTCGAATTCGAAAACGTTCCAATAATTTCTTTATATAAGTTTATTGATATAAACTCAAAAATTTCTTGGAACGATCTCTTTGGATCTTAACACCCAATATATAGTCTGTTTCACCCATATCTTTCATATCAAATGATTTTGAAAGTCATGACTTGACAGTTTTCACATACTCCAAATTATTTCCAGCTAACAAAATATCATCTACGTAAAGAGAAAGAATTACGAAATTTCCATTGGACTTTTTTCACATAGATGCAATGGTCTTCATCGATAATGGTGAAATCAAATGACATCACCTCCTTATGAAATCTCAGATACCACTACCTTGAAGATTGCTTTAGGCCATAAATTGATCTTTTCAATTTACATACTTTTTTTCTTGACCTTTAACAACGAAACCTACTGGTTGTTCCATGTAGATTTCCTTGTTTAATTCTCCATTGAGAAAAGCAGTCTTCACATCCATTTGGTGTAATTCTAGATCTAAACGTGCAACAATAGCTAAAAGTAATCGTATGGATCTAAACTTTACAACTGGTGAAAAAGTTTCCTCATAGTCTATTCAACCTTCTTGAGTAAAATCTTCTGCCACCAATCGTGCTTTGTATCTTTCTATTGACCCAACTGATTTACGTTTAACTTTAAGAATTCATTTATTCCCAATAGCTTTACGTTCCTTAGGAAGGTCAACTAGATCCCAGACTTTGTTGGTTTTCATAGACTCTTATTCTTCTTTCATCGCTTTTAACCATTCATCCCTTTCAAGGTTCGATAAGGCCTCTGTTACAAAATTAGGTTCATCCAATTCTGTAGGAGATACCAAGAAAACATAATCATCAATCTCATAAGATCGTTTATGTACACCTTTTGTTGTACTCTTACGTATTTGAAGTTCAGATTCCTCTATAGGATTTTGGGATTCATAACTCCCACTTGGACCAGGAATCATTTCTTGATCCATCGAATTATCAAGTATGTTTGACAACATTATCTGATCTTCTGAATTCAACATTTCGTACAGAGGCTCAACTTCATCTATTTCACCCTTTTTGGGAAAATCATTTTCCTAAAATCTGACATCTCATGATACAATTTCAGTAATACTTCCATCCTCCAGTTCATCGATGAACACATATCCTTTGGAGCGTTCAGAGTACCTTATTAAGATACATTTCTTTCCTTTTGGACTTAGTTTACCAAACTCACCAAAATGATCTTTAATGTATGTTGCACAACCCCACGGTCATAGATCTTTCAGGTTTGTTTTATGACCAGTCCAAAGTTCATAAGGAGTGGAAGACACTGATTTAGAAGGCACTTTGTTCAATATGTAAGCCACAGTCAATAATGCATCTCCCCAGAAAGAGATAGACAAATTTGATTGCGTCATCATTGATCTCGTCATGTCCAACAATGTTCTATTCCTTCTTTCAGCTACACCATTTTGTTGAGGTGTATAAGGAGTAGTTAACTGACTGATAATACCCTTTTCAGTACATGATTCTTCTAATTGTTTTGACAAGTATTCACGTCCTCGGTAAGTTCTTAAAGGCTTTATGCTTTTATCTAATTGATTTTCAACTTCATTCATATATCTTTTAAAGCAATCAAGTACTTCAGATTTATGAGAAATCAAATAGACATAACCAAAGCATGTGTAATCATCAATAAATGTAATGAAGTATGTAGCAGGAAACGTTGCCTTCACATTCATTGGACCACAAATATCAGAGTGAATTAATTGAAGCGGGAACTCAACTTTTTAAGCCTTCCCAAAAGGTTTAAGCGTAATCTTACCAGCAAGACAATTTTCACAAGTTGGCATATCAATCTTGGTGAAAGAACCTAAATGTCCTTCTTTTGACAACCTATTCATTCGATATTGCCCTATGTGACCTAATCTTGCATGCCATGTAATAACATCAAATCATTGTTACTTGAATAACATGCCATTACACAACGATCAACATAATAGTCATAAGTTGAAGGATTACAATCTAATATGATAAAACGGTCATAACGAAGTCCAAAACCATATAAAACATTATCTAGAGTTATTCTAACACCATTATGAATAAAAAACAAATCAAAACCAATGTCTAAAAGAACAGACACAGATACTAAGTTTCGTTGAATCTCTGGTGCATATAGGACGTCATGCAACATCAAAGAACGGCCACCACACAAGTCTACTTTGCAAGTGCCTATCCCTTTGACTTCCAGTTTCGCATTATTTCCCACGTAGATCCACCTTGATTTAGAAGAAACTTGACGAAACTCCACAAACGCTTCTCGATCTCGACTCACGTGGTTGGTGGATCCTGAGTCTACAATCCACATATGATAAGATTCAGTTAGTAAAGAAGTGCTAGAAACATATGTTGCACTTAGAGATGCGTTTAGAAATACTACATTTTTCGGCTCAATACATTTACGAGCAAAATGCCCCAACATTTGGCAATTGTAGCACTTCAATTTGCTCTTGTCTCTCTTCTTGAAAGACCGTTTTCCTTTCCTGGAATTTGGCTTCTTCTTTTTCTTAGAGGGTCCTTCTCCGCTCTCTTAGTCTTTCCCATTCCTTTCCAATTTTTCTTGCGCTTGAAGCCCACTTGACTCTGCCACAAAGGCATTAGAAGCAGCTTTAGCAGCACCAAGGCACTTATCTTCGAGTTCAATATGGCATGCAACATCAGAAAAAGTTTTGATGCTATCATTATGGGTCAAGTTAACCTTCAAATGTTCCCAATTATTGGGGAGAGACCGAATCACTACCTGAACTTGTTGCTCATCTGAAAGAACATGACCAACACTCTTGAGTTGAGCTATCATGTTTGACATCACCCTAAGGTGTTGTTTGATATTCTGATCATGACGTTTTTGTAAGTGTCAAATTTGATAGTCAACTATCGGAGGCGGGTTACAGACATACCCCCATACGTTCCTCGCAGATGTGCCCACATAGCATGAGCAATTGGGAATTCCTCACATTCATGTATAAGGTCATCAACCACAGAACTAACTATTATTCCACATGCAATGAAATTAGCTTTTTCCAAGCTTTGTAAGCTTCAAGATCCCTTCTGTGTTGTGCAGAATTACCCTCTTCTGGTTCATTCAAAACATGGCTTATACCTTCCAGAGCATTTTGCTCTTCCAGTACATACCATATTTTACGACTCCAGATGTCGTAATTATCACTATTAAGTTTTTCACCTTTATTTAAGTTAGCAATGATACTTTTTGATGCCATATCTATTATGAGATATAACCAGGCAAGAATTTTTAATCAATTATGCATGTGACATACACATTCAAGCAAATCAATTCTCATTCAGATTTCATAGTTAATGTAAAATCGAAAAAACACGTATGCATCCAATCATCATCTACAAATTAAATATTTAATCAAAATTCAAATCTAATTTCTTAATGTGTATACTAATATTTTTTAGGCCATAATTGCAAGGATTTACATATCTAACAACTAACACCACATGATAATGCATAAAAGAATAACAACACACCTATCCAAAATAGGATAAAACACATATATTCATATTAAAACATAATCAAAGATGTTCATTACACAATATGCAAAATCAAAATAAATACTAGTAGACTAGACTATTATTCTATGTGATCACGCTGGCCATCTAGCTTCAAGATTCACTGTGAACCTCCATAATGGTTCGTTAGGACCAAAATCATGATAGATGTCTACTAGTTCCTTCTGCCAATAATCTGGTAAGGAATTATACAGAATACCTAATCCAACGTAGTCCTCAACATAGATGTAATAGTCATAAATTTGATCAATTTTAATCCATAATTTCTCGAGGAAATCAGGTAATTGGTCAGACAAGTCCATTTTGATATTTTTGAACTCTTCAAATAATTTTTTTCCTTCTCTTTTACATGCTCTTTTATCTCTGTTCAGATTTTGCAGTATCCTTGAGTCATTTCTTAAGACTTCTGAATCTGAATCATTTTCTACTTTGATCCTTTTGTGTCGCATCCTTCTATCATTTCTTTTTGCTCCTCTATTAATACCACTCCCACTTGGAGCAATTTGAGCATGTTCCTGTTCAGCCATATATGAAATGTGAACAACAAATCAAAAATATGGTTAAAGACCATTTAATGCGACAACATATGTCACAAATTTTTGGTAGAAGGAAAAAAGATTTATATTTAAAAAACCATATATTTACTCCAATGAGAATTATTATAAGACCAATTTAATTATTTTTCAAAACCATAATTTATTTCCACTCATATATAAACATATGGTTATTTATAAAGTACCAACCCTTTTTAGCACTATATAAATCCATTTAAAAATAATAATAATTATTTAAAAAATAATAATCAAATCCATGACTCATTCAACAAACAAATATTAAAGAGTACTACTACATTTTCAAAACAAAGTACAACAAAATCAATTAAATAATAATAATAAAATTCATGTTGACTTATTCAACAAATAAATATTAAAGAGTACTGCTACTTTTACAAAACAAGTACAACATAATCAATTTTTTGTTTCTTTATAGTGGCCTATACGTTTCTTCCTCTTTTTTTTCTTTAAAAAAAGAAGAAGAGTTGTACTACTATAGTACTACAAGCCAAAAAAATAATAATAAAGGAGAATTATGATTGGTAAAGGACAACCCTTTTTATTTTTATTTATTTATATAAATGACTAGTGAATTCTTTCATTTTAGCAAAGTCATTCTAATTTATATCCCGTAGAAATTAGGCTATTTCTACTGCTTCTTCTTCTTCACCATATCTGTTCATTCTTATGAACAAAAAATTTACTAAAATTTCTCCACGTTCAAACAACCAATTTATAACAACAAAATTTGATTCCCCAAACAATTAAAGGAGTGTAAAATCTACATTAGATACTAACAATTTCAAATAGCAAACAGATGAGTTCAAGCCGTGAACAATTATATTATTTGAATATAATGCAATCAACTAGGCTCTTGATACCATTGTTAGAATTTTTGTAACAGGAACGAGAATGTGTACCTGTTAACAATAGCGGAATGATAATGAAGTCTTGTGAAAGGTTGCTCCAAGTCCAACTTTGAGTCTCAAGGAATCAAAGCTATGTTTCCACAAACCGAATGTCACTTTGTTTTGTTAATATCCGTGAAGAAGATAAGAAATTTCTTCTTTTTCCTTTCTTTATTTTTCTATTTTTGTGTTCTTTACCCCTATTTTCTGAAAAATGTTTAACCCCACTTTTAAAAGGGAAAAACAGTATACGTTGGAACAGTTACTTTGTAACTGTTCCCACTCCTTTTCAAATTGATACTTATCTTCTTTTCAGAAAAGAAAAATTGGGTTGGGTCGAGTCGGGCCGATCTACATGGGCGACCCACAACTCAAAACTTACAAGAAAAATATTGTTATTTTAAGAAGAGCATAAATAGATTCAGAAGAATGTTCATTCAATAAATTAATGACTAGTTTTTCCTAAAAAGGATCTATTAAGTTTTAACTCAACTCATTGAGTATTATTATATGAGAATTAATACATGTATTTTGGAAGTAGTATTGATCACTAATTTGTGTAAGGTTTAATACAACTCAAACCCCATAAAATGTGCCGCCAAAGTAGATAGGATTGTACCAAAATTTGGGTGACTCCTCACTGCCTCAAGGAGGCTATTAGTGGATCCATGAGTTAAGTTGCGTCTTATACCTTGGCAAAGTATAGGGCGGTTGTGACAACCTGGGAAAGACGTTGTATCATCACGAGGCTCATAGTGATGATTTTCGGTTAGAGAAACTCCCACAAAAAGTAATTGCTATCATTACATGTCTATTATAAAGCTTTTTAATGATTTCATTCATATTCATGTTTTACTTTAGTTGAGTAATGTATCGTCTTTATTTAGTTCAATTGTCTGTTTCCTTTAGCTTTATTACATATCGTACATTTCATGTACTAACGTCATTCGATGCTACATCATTATATGATGCAGGTCTAGGTATTCAAGATCATCAGCGGGCGCTTCATTGAGATCATTTTAACCACTCGTCAGCTTTTGGTGAGATCTCTTTACTTTCAAAGAACTTCAGTTTTATTGCTTAGTAGTAGTATTTGGAGTTCGTCATGAGTCTTGTCTCGATGCTTATATTTAGATAGTAGAAGCTTTATAGATAGACAAGTTAGAGATGCATTTTAGTTTTCTTTTCAGATGTTTTATCTAACTTTTTGACATTTATACTTTGTATTTTTAGACATCTTTGAGACTCAGTTTATTCTTTAAATGCTCATCAGTTTTAAGCTTTCGTATGCCTATTGTAATCTTCTGCTAAGTAGTTAGTCAGGCCAACGGTTCGCTTGGGGCCATCAATGATTTTCAAGTGTCGGTCACGTCTAGGGTGTAGGCTCGGGGTGTAACACCTATCTTGTATGTACTGTCAAATGGGTACAACTATTTCAAGCTTCCTCCGTAAGCTTTACATCTATACTTTACCTTATAGATGAGCGTTCCATAGTTTGGATTAAAGCAGTTGATAGGTAACCGAGAAAACTTGCTTATTTTTTCAAATTATGCAGAATTATGGGGTTAAGTCAAGATCACATCCTCATTGGTGTGAAAAGACGATGAAACCAACGAAGAACTACATCAACTAATGTACCACTACCCCCACCCCATGTACACAATTCATCTTCTCTCCTAAACTTTCGTGTTAATTCATTATTCTTTGTTAAACCATGATTTATGCAGAGATGGATATAAGGAGATGATGAAGATTCAAAAGTGTTTCAATGGAGGAAGGAGATGAAGAAGATAGTGATGGGTTTGGAGATTTAATTTGGTATGAATTAATTTGGTTAAGTGGGTCGGGTTCAGATAGAAAAAGAGGAAATTGGGTAATTTAGTTGATTTGGGGATTTCAATCCAATTTAGGGGTACATATAATAAGTTTATTAACGGTAGAGGTATGAATAAATTGATATTAATAGTAAGGGTAAGGTCAATTAATTATTTTAAACCTATTTAAGACTACTTTATTTTATTAATATATGTTCATTAATTAAAAATATGTATATCACATAAATTTATTTAAGCATAATAATAAAATAAAGTTAAGAGATGAATATTTACAAATCTTGAAATGTCCTGTAATTTCTTTTATTTTCCTTTTTTCATGTATTTGTATTTTTTTTATTGTGGATAGAAAATATGTAGGTATCTAATTGCTAAGAATTAGAATTTGTGTAGGATTGTGAGTTTGAGTATTTTAGGACTGTATTTTTTAGTTAGATTTAGAATAGAAATAAAATTTTATGTGATTTGGAATTAGTTTTAGCAAGAAATTCTAAATAGATTATGACTATTTTTAGGAAGATTTTTCCTTTTCCTTTTTAATTTTTTTTTCTTTTTTTCTTTGCACGTCTTTTCCTTACTTTTCTTTTTCTTTTTTACGTTTTGGTTTTATTAATTAATATTTTAATTTTTTTTTTCATTCTGTCTCTTCGTATTTTTTTTTCTTTTTACGTTTTTTTTCTGTTTCTTTCTACTTTATCCTTTCTTTTTGTATTTTAATTCTTTTTGGACATTCTGTTTCTCTTCTTCTTCTTCTTTTTTAATTTTTTTTTTAATTTTTTTTTCCTTTACTGCTTTGCTAATCAATCTTCCTCATTTTATTATATTTTTTACCATATAGCCCTAAATAATAGTCATACCTCTTAATTATATATTTTAACAATATCGAATTAAAGCGATAATCAATTTAAATAATGAGCATAATCAATTTAAATAATGAGCATGTGATTAAATATATGAAATTAATATCTAATTATCACAAACAAATCATACTTATGTCTTCTTAAATTACAAAAAAAATAACATGAAGCTAAAAACAAAAACATGGAACATTGTTCAAGAAAAAACTAAGAAATTCATGGGATACATGTTTTTTTTTTCATGATTCTACAAAAAGGATTAAACATATAGTTTACATGAAAACAATTCAAAATAAAATAACATAGGCAAAGGCAAGAACGCACCTTCAAATTGTTTTTTGACTAAACAGTGAAGAAAAACGTAAAAATCTACAGATTTCCAAAGTTTAGCAAGGCTAACTTTAAGATCCACAAACTTGGAACCCCGAACAAAACCTCTTAACTCTAGACTTAATTCTCAAAAGAAAAACTCACTTTTCTTCTCTTTGCTTTTGCTCTAGTTTTTTTTTTTCTGTCGCTGTGTATGTGTGTATCCCCTTTAATCTCTTTACTGAGCGTGTTTTTATAATATTTTAGGTGTGAGTCTGATGCTAACTTAAAGGAACGTGAAAGAGTGGGGAGTTTAGTTGAAATCTAGTTGAGAATTTTAGGGTTGAGATAAGGATATGAAATAAAAAATAGTAATATAATATTAACAAAACAAATAATAAATAATAATAAAACAAACAAAAAGAAAGAAAGAACGAAGAGAAAAGAAAGAAAAGATTTTTTTTTTTAATAATAATAAAAAAAAAGAAACGTGTAAAATAAATGAGAAAATATCGTGCAAGAGGCAAAAAAAAAAATAGAATAAAAATAAAAATAAACTAAATGGGAGGAGGATTTTTAGGAAATAAGTTAATGAAGTTGGGGATAATTAGGATAAAGGTAAGGTAATTTACAATTGTTTGGACTCTTTCTTTTTATCTTTTTTTTTTCCTACTTTTTCATAAGATATACAATATATTTTTTTTAGACTAGTTAAAAGTTAAAGGATTAAAACAAATACATTAAATTCACAAGCTTTCTTTATTAAACTCTAAACATAAAGTGAGTTCATAATCTGTTGTAATTTTCAGATTTATATTTTCATTTATTTTAAATTTAACTCTACTGAAATAATAATATTTAAGTATTAAAATTGGTGTAAAATCTTGATGTTTTGGTAAAAAATTAGGTGTTCACACATTTTAGTGTAGCTTATAAAGTTACTTTACACAATTTAGTTAAATTTTAAAGGGAAAAGGGTCAAAAATACCCCTCAACTTTGGTTTATTGTTTGATTTTACCCTCGCAGTTAAAATGAAGTTAATTTTACCCTTCCCGTTACTAATTTCGCCAAATTTACCCCCCATTAGACGGAATCTCCAAAATTGACCCGAATTTTAAAAAAAAAATCTATTCCCTATTTTAACCCAATGACCCGACCCCATTTAGAATAATTTAGGAACAATTGAACCTACTCTTCTGAGATTATAAATTAATCATTCTTCATCAGTCATGAGCTTCAACTTTAACTTCTTTGACCTTCGAATCTCTCTTAGGGTTTTGCTGGACTCATTTTGCATTCTAGCTGCCACTCTGCTCCTCATGCTTTTCCCTGACATCCACCGCACTCCAACATTGCAAATAGGAACTTTTACGTGTTTGACCGGAGAACTCACCATATTCCCACTGCTAGACATTATGTTCACCGAATCATATTTCCTCGGAATCTCATGCCTGCGTTGTTCAATGTACACACTGTATCAAATAAGTGAAAATATAGTGCTTAATTTGTGGATTTAAGTAGTCAGGTAGCTGGATAGTAATATTTTTCTTTCAAAAAAACAGATAAAAGGTCCATTTTCTATTTCACAAAAAAAAAAAACAGATAAAGGTCCATTAGAATGATTTACCCTAAACAAAACTAGAACGAGAAAAAAAAAATGAGAGATGGAATATACTGTAAGGAACATTGAGAAAATAGAGATGTTAGGGTTCTGAGAGAGCGCCGTTGAGTATATCTGGAAACGAACATGACGACGGCAATGGAGAACTCAGTCACTGAGTGATGGATGTCCGCATTCTCGGAGTTTATCGAGGTTTGCCGGAGAAGAAAGACTTTGGATTTTGGGATACTGAGTGTGGGGATTTGTTTGGCGTGGTGGCGTTCAGAGGGGTTCACCGGCTAGTGGTGGCTGGCGAGATAGAAAACCAGGGAAGGCCGAAGAAATGGGCTATTCAGATTGGGTTAACTGTGGAATTGGTTTGGGAATTTGAAATTGGGCCACATTTGTAGAGACAAGAACCCAAGTAAAATTGGGTCGAGATTGGGTAAAGGAAATTTGAGAGAATGGGTAAAATAGGGTTAATCAACCGGATTATTCTAAATGGGTCGGGTCATTGGGTTAAAATAGGGAATAGGGTTTTTTTTTAAAAAATTGGGTCAATTTGGATCAATTTTGGGGATTCCGTCTAATGGGGGATAAATTTGGCGAAATTAGTAACGGGAAAGGTAAAATTAACTTCATTTTAACGGCGAGGGTAAAGTCAAACAATAAACTAAAGTTGAGGGGTATTTTTGACCCTTTGCCCAAATTTAAATGCTTTAGCTGAATTGGCCGGAAGGATGAGCTGAAGAGCCCTAAAGAGATGTTATTGGGCTACATGCCCTTCTTGACCTCTAAAAAGTCCAACTTTAGAGCCTAATGATATATCTTGATGAGAAAAATCCAATTCAATAAGAATTGTTTCAAAATTTCGTGCACAACTCCAAAAAATCATAAATTAACGGCATGATTATTATAGCAAATTTTCAAAAGGTTACTGCCAATAATTTTTAGAATATCTCTCAATCAAATTATTTACTTATTCATGATGTCTCATCTATTTGCGAATGATAGGCCATCACAAGTTTCATCTAGGTGGCTGGTTCAGTAGCTTTTTTCAGAAGATTTCATGTCATTTGAGAGAAATCAATCAGTAAAATTTGATAAAATTTTGATTTGTGTAATAGTGAATAAAACTGTATATGAGTGTATAAATACATATTTTACTTTTGTATAATATTGCATATGAATACAACAATATATAATAAATATAGAGAGAGAAATTTGTATATTATTATATACTAGATGTATATTCTTGTATACCGAATTATGCTTTGAGCCAAAGATTTGTAAGGTAAGTTTTGAGCTATATTATTATATAGCTATTCGGGGTACATTTTTCCAATTTTGTGAAAATTTGTATGAGTTTTAGTTTATTTGGATTTCATGGTATTCTAATATTGTTAAATAATTCATGGAAGAAAAATAAAAATCTTCCATATGTATTTTTTTTAGGAGAAAGTTATTGACTTCTATATATGGGTGTACATGACCAGGTTGGTTTGAGTTTTTTAAATATTAAACCAAATTATTTGTGTAAAATATTTAAATTTATAAATCAAATCAAACTAATAAAATTTGGGTATTTTCGGATTTTTCAACCTCGGGTTGGTTCGAGTTTTTCAAATACCAAACCAAACAATTTTATCAAATTTTTAAATTTTTAAATCAAACCAAACTAATAAACCTTAGATTATTTTCAGGTGTTTGGATTTTTCTAGTAAAGTATGCATACTAACATATAATTAACTTGTGCTCCAAATTTTTCTTTAGTCCAACCAAAATACAACTATATAAGGTGTTCCTTAAAAAAATAACACAAAATATGAGATGAGTGATGACACTAAAATATTCAATAAAAAATAATTATGAAATCTTCATTTAAAAAAAATATTGCAAAGTCATAATGAAAATGATCATAATTTAAAAGTATTAAATCATGCTAAAATAAGTTTAATAAGCATTACATAAATTAAAATTAGATTATATATTTTAAATGGCTAAACCAATGTAAAACTAAAGAACAAATATTCAACATTATTGTCATTCTTAGTGTTGAAATAATTTATTTTGTTAGCATAGTATTGATTGATTTCGAATTGAGCTTTATTAAAGTTACTAATATCTATGGACTATAACCTTTATTGGACCATTCAAAATTTTAAGTCTCAAAAAACTTGAAAAAAATATGTTAAAAGATAAAAATTCTGAAAACTTATAAGTAATATTTAGAAATTACATCAAAGTAAATACTTTTATGTATAAAATAAAATTTTAAAATTACATAAATAATGTCGGGTTGGTTTGGTCTCTGGTTGAATTTTTTAGTTAAAACCAAACCAACTCAAGTATAGTCCTTTTTTTTTTCAATATCAAACCAAGTCAAACCAAATCATTAGTCGGGTTTTTTTCCGATTTGACTCAATTTGCGATTTGATTCGATTAAGAATTACGATATAATAGCATTTATAATGTATTCCTCAAGCAATGTTTTGGTTAGGGGAAGTTATTTCTCAATATCTTTTTTTATTTTATATCAGTCATATATAATTAATTGATCAAATCAATTTAATTCATTATGATTTTTTTGTTATTTTCGTTCAATGTTTTGTATCACCTCCAAAAGACAAGCAAACATCAATGATCTGTGTAAAAAAAAATTGCAGATGAAGTATATTACAAAAAGAGCACTTTAAAATACCCAATTGTTTATGAAAATCTTAAAGTTAGAAGTATGATATTTTCAATAATTGATTCTTAGCCATTTTTAAAAATTTTAATTAGTCAAAATGCAAACACAAATATTCTCGGTATTGTATTTTCTTTAAAATTGTTCATTATGCATTATAAACATTGTTGTATTATAAATTCACAAGTGACATATCATTTGAAAGAGTATTTATTATAAAATGGAGAAAATATCTTTTAAAGAATGTGCAAAATTCATTGTGCCAACTGCCAAGTTATATAAAACAAAGAGAAAAGTATTGAAAATCTCACTAAATTCGGCGTGAAATATTAGTTTTATTTCCGAGCTATTGACAGCCTTAAAAATATCATTTTACTTGACTAACTGAACTTAATACACTTTGACGAGAGGGAGTTGCTCGGATGGTAAGCATCCCTCACTTCCAACCCGAAGGTTGCGAGTTCGAGTCACCAAGGGAGCAAAAGGGGTGGGAGCTCCTAGGGAGGGATAAAAAAAAATTAAAAAAAAAAACTTAAATACACTTTTGATCTTACAACATGAGTGAAATAGAACCTTTTATTCTCGCCAAGTTTAAGGGCCCGTTTGGCTATGCGATATGGTATCATGATATCATATCATGATATGGAATCATGAGATGAAATTGAAGTTTTGTTTGGACATGCGATATGTAATTTTTGTGTTGTATATTTTCTCATAAACATAAAAATTTCATAAGTTGTAAAACTATTAAAATAGCCCCAATTGTTTATTCAGTCTTATCAAATAAACAAAAATTTATAAAATCACATAATAAATTATTACAAAGTTATTTGTTCTCCACTTAAGTAATTGTTTCATCTAACTTTAATTTAATAAAAAAATTGAACATAAATTGTAGT
>JAJOOR010001601.1:0-37512 GCA_036250505.1 Solanum acaule | reverse complement strand
AATAAATTTATGTGATATACATATTTTTAATTAATGAACATATATTAATAAAATAAAGTAGTCTTAAATAGGTTTAAAATAAATCAAAGAATGAGGGTTAATAGCATTTTTATTAAGCTAATTATATAATATTCAAAAATTAATTTAAGTCATATATATAGTCAATAAAGCGACCGTGCTAGAACCACATGACTCGAGGGGTGCCTAACACCTTCCCCTTGGTCAACAGAATTCCTTACCTGAATTTCTAGTTCGCAGACCAATAAAAATAAAGAGTCAAATTTCCTTTTGATTAGGGGTTTAAATAATAAGGTGACTTGGAACACCAAAACTCAATTCCAAGTGGTGACTCTGAATAATAAAATAAACCCTTTTCAAAATGTCACTTTAATTGGAAAAACTCTTTTTCTTTCAAAACATACATTTAATTTTGAGGGAAAGTAAGGGGTGTGACAAAATGTAATACTAGTTAATATGTATTCTCAATAGACTTAAAACTAATTTAGGAAAAGAACATTTAATGTTAAAAGTAGAAATTTAAAAATAAAAATAAGGAAAAATTAGTAAATTAGTCAAAAATTCTAACATAATTATTAAAAACATCTATAGTTTACCTCACCTTAATTACAGTTTTCTAACTCATTCTCTCTCATATGTTTTCAAAAACAAAAAGAAGTATTTACTCTCTCATTGATTTCCCTCTTCCAATTCTTCATCCTTCAACTCTCACATCTCTCTCTTCCGTTCTTTCCGGGTTTTTTTTCCAGAAATTGAAAAATATATCTCTAAAAATATTCACAACAATCCCTTTGATTAAGGTATGCATCTTTATCCGATTTTTAGGTTTGTTTACTGATTTTATTTTTATTTAAATCATTCAAAAAATTGTTTGATCAATTTCGTTTAGGGTTTGAAAACCTCAAAATCACTCTCTAATGGCCGAATCTAAGAGGATTACAAGAGGTATCCAACTAAATCAACAATTTTCTAGCAATATAAATAGTATGTGTAAAATAGTATTCAAAATTCATTAAGTATGTGTATTGATATAAAATAGTATTGTCACTGTCTATGGATATTGTGGGTTTGTTAGTATAGATATTGTATTCCTTAATTTTTTTTTGTATTTGTGGACATTCTATTAGTTTTGATAATATACCCACATACTTGGACTCATCATATCTATGTATCATTTTCTAGTTGTGGACATTGTAAGAGTGTTGTTTGTAACCAGTCAATTAAAGATACCTATTTACTTTATATAGTTGTATTCATTTTTTAAGAAATAGTGATGCTATTTTAGATTGTATTCATGTTTTATTATTTGATGATTTTGTATTCATTATGTTATATATGTTGTATGTATTTTATGTGCAGTATAGTTTATTTTGTGATAAAACATGTTTCGGTCATTATATGAGAATCAATTATTCGTTAACTGTTGAATCATTAATTTGTTTGGAAGTTTTGACATGAAAGTTTTTAAAATTTTCCGAGTAATTATAATTTTTTTGGATGACGAGACAGAGTTTTACTAATGCACAAGTGAATACAGATTCAGATTTGGCTTTGGTGAACAAAAAATCAGAAAAAGGAACATAGCAGACAAAGAAGAAGAAGAAGAAAGAGAGAGTGAGAGAAGAAGATTGCAAGAATTGTATTCATATTAATTTTTGTTTTTCTTTTACTCAAACATTTGTCTTTTTATTAAGAACATTTTATTTATTTTTTAGTTTGTAGTCAATCCAATAGGTATGCCAAATAGATTTGTATTTCTTAAGCGTTGATGTATCCTATTTCTTTCACAGTCAATTGTATTTTTTTAGAATATTGTATTCTTTCTCAAAAGATTGTATTATTTCCACTATGTATGCTATTTTCTTCCATAATATTGTATCCTTTCTTAAATAGTATTCATATATAATGATTAGATTAAATTGTGATGCAATCAGTAATATTTTTATAATACAAATAAAAGAAAAATATATTTGGCAGCCATGTAATACAATTTTGATCATTGGATACACTTTTTAGTTTTCACTATGAAAGTAAAATACATACATAACTCAATCATGAATACTTTTTGTTATATGAATGTAAATTTGTATTTGTTGATGATTTTGTATTCAATTTTTATGAAATACAATATAGTTACGTGGATAACTATTTTGTCTGAAGTGATGATAGCCTTACGATCATCCTATCGAACGCTTGGTGGTAGCTTCCTCCAGAACAAAAGGCCGCACCAAATACAAGTGGAAAAAAAAGTAAACTCAAATGTCGAAAACAAAAATTAGAAATAAAAAAACTACATGAAAATAATATATTTTCAGCACTATTTACTTAATTTGAAAGATTCTCTCCCCTGATTTTCTCTAATTTGTTATTTGCTTAGTTGTATTTTATTAAGTTAAATTAAAGAAAAAAAAAATAAATAAATCAATAATATAAAAAACTAAAATATTGACATTTTTAATAAATATTGAAAGTGTGGCTAAGGGGTCCTATTAAATGTTAAAATATTGACATTTTGAAAATTTTCCCTAAAAATAATTCTTTTCTCGTGATGGGCTTAACGAATTGGGTTTGGCCTTCATTATTCTCTTCTGTTTTGGGCCGAATGCACAAATACTTATTTTTGGGCCACCATTTATTTTAGGAAAAACTATCTAAATGGATCATAAAACTCAAAATAATTACATGTTCATACCCTAATTCAAAATAATTCAGCAATACCTATTCTCTCAAAAAAAAAAAAATTATAGCCCATACCCCTATTCATTAAGCCTGATAATTTTTGTTTAACTGATACTAAATCAGCATCAGATATTATATTGGTATCTTAAGGCTGATAATTTTGCTTAACTGGTACTAAATCAGTATATATATATCGTATTGGTATCATTAAGGTTCTTGTTCGGAAATTACTCATTAGTCAATAATACTATAAGAGTATATGCCTATTGTTGTGGTATCATTAATGTTCTTGTATATAAATTACTTATTAGTCAATGATATTATAAGAATATATGTATTGTTGTGGATTTCTTGTTCAGAAATTACTCATTAGTTAATGATACTATAAGAGTATATATATATACTCTTATAGTATCATTAACTAATGAGTAATTTCTGAACAATAAACCTTAATTATACCAGTACAAATATATATATATATATATATATTATCAATTAATTGAAATTATCAGTCTTAAGGATATCAATACAGTGTATGATACGACTTTAATATTAGTTAAGCGAATTTAGTTTGGGGGAAGGGTATATAGTGTAATAATTTAGTGAGGTAAGAATGTAAATGGGTATGTGTTTGTTATTATTTTGCTTTTACGAGGTATTTGCTTAGTTTTCCCTTTATTTTAGGAAAAAATAATAATATCCATTTACAAAATGTAGTAAAAGATTTTCATTTAAACAAGCAAGAACTTTTTTCAAAACATATACGCATCGATCAATCCACACTTTTGAGTTGCAATTTTATTGTGTGGACTTTAAATTTTACGATGATAAATCAATTGTGGAAGTTTCATGGCCGTAATGTTTTATTATTTTATTTTAATTTCACTACTGGAAAGAAAACTATATAAGAGGAACACTGAAGCACATAAAAAATATATGAAAATATTACTAGTAATCAAATTTCAACAAATACTACGCACCTGTATAAATTATGATTAAAATATTAAGAACATAGAGATATAATACTAGCTATAACAATATTCTCAATAATTTATCTACTAACCTATAAAGACAGATTGGTAAGGAGATATTATTTCATTTGTATACCTTTTAAATTCTAGCTATAATATGTTAGTGATGATTCTATAATAAATTGCAGTTTACAAATTGATTCGTTTGACTACTAATAATACTATGAATCTTCGCTTTTGCAAATTAAAATAATAAACGTGTGATTTCAGAAGGGCAAGAGACCCTCTGAATGAGAAAAACTTTTAATGACAATAATAATATCAATAGAAAGAATATTTCATTAGTTTTGAAAAAATGTGTCAATTTATTTACTCCGAAAACTTTTAAGGATGCATATAAAAAATGGCTTGTTTCATTTCCTCATTAATCACCTCTGTAAGAAGACTTTAATTTATGAATTTATCAGCTAATAGAGGAATTAAATTTAAAACTAGATCAAAATTTATTAATATAAAAATTGTAAATAATTTATACGAGATCAACTTGTTCTTACACCTAGTCTCTATTGGTTAACCGAAACTAGACGTGTGTAAAAATCAAACCAATCAATAAACTAAATATTATTGGGTTATTGCTATTGGATTAGTGAGTTTTTAATGATTTTATAAAAAAATTATTGGGTTATTATTTGATTTCGATTTTTAGTATTGTATTATTGGGTAAATTGATAACCTATTAAGACGTAGTTATTTACCCTTCATAAATATTAATTACGAATAATTTTACATAACTAGACACTATATCAATACTCTATACTACAATCTACATAATTAAATATTATCTTTCTTGTTTTCACTGTATCAAATCAATTACAACTAATTTGCTTGTTTCACTGTAGCGCACCAAATTATTAGAAAAATGATAAGTCATATTTTTTTATAGGCATTTTCTTATTGGGTAAGCTAAAAACAGAAACGTTAACGGCTAAAAATCGATAAAACATATCTTGTTGATTTGTAATTGGTTTAAAAAGTTTAAAAATTGAAAACTGAATTAATAATACATAAAATCAAATCGAAGGGACCGTTGCACACCCTAATCGAAACCCCCTTTGATGCTGATAGCAGTTAGTTAAAATATAACACCATTAAATAACTCAATTTCAATAAATCATATCATGTATATAAAAGAGAACCTTAGGCCCGCTTACGTGACGCCACCACAAACAAGAATTCTCTTTTAATTTATTTATTTACAAAACTAGCCTTCTCTTTTCATGAAAAATTGTGACATTTATGAAAAATTGCGACTTTTATGAAAAGTTGCGACTTTAATGAAGAGTTGTGACTTTTATGAAAAGTTGCGACTCTAATGAAGAGTTGCGACTTTTATGAAAAGTTGTGAATTTTATAAAAGGTTGTGACCTTTCGGAAGGATTGCAACTTTCCCAAAAAGTTGTAACCTTTCCGATAAGGCACAATAAACATTTGTTACACTACTCTTTGTTGTCTATAAATAGTGGGATTTCCTCTCATTATAAAACAACGAAAATTTTGAACCCCTTCTTCTTCACAATTAAATATTTGTGTACTTTGCTCCTGTTGAGTGGCTCACTAACTCTATTGCTTATGTTACAGATCCTAGTATGTATTTTTAGAGTCATAATTTATGCTTATGTTATTAAGGATAAATGATAAGATATAAATAATTTTCATTTTCTTTTACATTATTAATGTTTGTTACTATGTAATCTTGTATATAAGATAATACTGTGTTTTAGTTTTAATGATTGATAGATTTTAAATATTAATTTATAAATTTCGTGATATTAAATTTTCGCGGAAGCGCGGGTAATATTACTAGTAATTAAATAAACTAAAAAAAATTCAATAAATTGCTAGTAAAATCCATTGTAAATTACATGTACCGACAGCGCACCGAATCAACCCTGAGGCTGAAATATAAAAATCCTTTTCGAAGACGACGATTCAAGCGTAGTTGCTAGTACTTCAGTTCTCAATTAATGGAGGAGAAACGGAAGGACGCCGGAACTCCACCGCCGGCCACCGACACGCCGATGACATCGGCTGACGTTCCGTCCGCTGAGGCACCTACGTCGCGTCGGAGAGGTGGTGGCCACAAACGAAAAGCAAGCGCCATTGGAAGTGGCGCCAGTTCGACTCCTCCCTCAACTTTGTCGAAGCGTCAGAAGCAGTCAGCAGTACCTTTCCCACCGATCCACAATGGTCCGCTCACAAGAGCTCGGCAGCAGCCAAACAACGCCGCAGCTGCAGCTGCCAGTGCTGTTTCTCCGTCAGGTTTTGGTGTTAGGATCGAATCGGAGGTGCTGCCAAAGGCCGAAGTCGGTGTAGAAGAGGCGGTGAAGGTTGACAAAGAGTCCAATCAAGTGAAGGAGGATTTGGAGGCATTAGAGGCTGAAATTGAAGCTGAAATTGAGTCAATTAGATCCCGTGATCGTAATGTTCACGTTGTGCCGACTCATGCTGGTGAGTTTCAATTGTCGTCTTTCAACCCTCAATTTGGTATGCTTTCTTGCTGCGGCGAGTATTAGAGAAATAGATTTTTGTAAAATTGGAAAGTTAAAAAAATGTTTATATGATAAGCTGAAGATAAGATGGAAACAAGGAATTCAATGACCTGAGATTAAGATTTATATTTTTGAGATAGATTTAGTGTTACTTTACAAATAAAAGTGAGTTCTTACATTTACAGTTACATAGTAAATATTCCTTCCGTGTCGTTTTATGTCATGTTGCTTCATTGGGGATGGATTTAAGATGTTAATTTGACTTAAATACTTTATCAGCAGTAGTAGAAGAGAATATTAAAGTAATGATTTGATATCATGACATAGTCTAGAATTCGAACAAAATCAAATTTTAATTCTTCACAGTTGTGTGAGTTATATGTAATGGAATGGTGTTGAACAATTTAGGCACTCCAGAAAGGAATGTGTCATATAAATTGGGAGTTATATGTAATGGAATGACGTCGAACAATTTAGGCAATCCCAAAAGGAATGTGTCATATAAATTGGGAGTTATGTGTAATGGAATGGTGTTGAACAATTTAGGCAATTTGAAGGGAATGTGTCATATAAATTGGGATATATGTAATGGAATGGTATTGAATAATTTAGGCAATCCCTAAAAGAATGTCATATAAATTGGGACAAAGGAAGTATGCAACTTTTACATTTTCCAATTTGTCAAAAGGTTAAACTGGAAATTGCACTATTATGGTTCCCTGATACTTATCTAGTTATGAGACGTTGCAAGATGAATCAAATATTTTCTTCCTTCAACCTATGGTGTTGGGTCGTTAAGACATAACATATAAGCTCTTGAGTTAAAGTACTCATAAACTAAGTTTCTGCTTATCTTTCTATTGAATTCAAATAACTTTAAATACAACACTGGTGGATTAGCCACCCAACTAATAACAAGGAAATGATTTCTTACTACTATTGAAATGAGAAAGTGGAGGAACAACTTCCTTATTGCTAATAACTACTACTCCCTTTGATTCAATTTATTTGGCCTATCTTGACTTGACACAGAGTTTAAGAAAATAAAAAGACTTTTGAATCTTGTAGTCTTAAACTGAAAATATGTCAAATGTACCAAAATACCCTTTAATCTTGTGGTTTTAAACATGTCACATGAAAAGTTGGAACTAAAGAGTTGCTAAAAAGAGAAATAGGCAATTTTTTTAATCCGACTAAAGAGAAAAGTAGGCCAAACAAATTGAAATATAAGGAGTACCAAGAAATAGGAAAGCACAATTAATTAATAGCTATGCTGAAGTAATCTACTTTTATATTTCTTTAAAGGGTGCTAACATTACTCCCTCTTTCAAATCGTGCTCGAGTAAGTGTGGAAGTACTAGCATTTCCCTCTTTTTCAACAAATTATTCCTCATCGTCAATGGAATCAATCTAGAATAATTTCTTCCGCTGATTGAAACAGAGTCCCTTAAGTTGTCTTTCATCCATTTTAGATCTAGTCAATTTCTTCACAAATCTGGCAGGTTGTTGTGGTGAGAAATCCGATGTTTTTTATCTATATTCATCTAACAATTGTGAATAAAGAGGTTGTTCCTTGCGTTCATAAAGTTGTAGCCAAATCTGGCGTATTAAACTTTAATTTCCTACCGTTGTGTAAGGGTACCAGCCCGTACAATCAATTGGTCAAACTTTTCTTGATAATCTCCCACAGATCTAATTTGGCGTAGCTTAGCCAATTTTCCCAACTTTTGACTTCTAATTGGTGGTCCAAAACAAAGGTTGCATTGAACTCATCCCATAAGCATTGAAGCATATCTTTCTCTAGTAGAAGAAAACAAAGTTGTGCGATTCCTTCCAAATGTAAAGAACCAAGTCCAATTTTTTCTTCTTTTGGTGTTTATTGGTGTCGAAAGACATGTTCGGGTGGTCCAGTGGTTTGGGGTTGGGATTTCTATGTTGGAGGTCTCAAGTTCGAAACCCTTTGCCAGCAAAAGCAAGGGATTTGCCGTCTGGGTCGAGCTCGTCGCACCGGGCTTGCCTAGTGCAGGTTACCTCTTTTGGTTTGTGAGCTATTGCATATGAGCGGAGGTTTTACTCTTTGCGCACTCAAAGGGTAGCGGCTGCAGGCTTCCCTTGTCATTAAAAAAAAAAGAAATGCTCACACCTATTTAGCCATCCCTAGGGGTCCTCGTGGCCACGGAATTATGGAAAATCCAACTTTGTATATTTAGGAATGATGAAATCCCCACTAATTTTTTATCCTAAACCTGCCGCCACAGTTTTACCTTTCCAACCTTAATTGTGACTGCCATTTTCAGTTGCTTCAATATCCGCCTTTGAATTCGCTAAATACTTCGTGAGTGAATCCAAGCGAGCATTTATGACTTCTTTTCTTGCTAAAATTGGTTGCACTTTCTTCTCGGAACAAAGTCAACAATTGTGCCCGTCGTTGCTAGATTAGATCTCCCCTAACTCCCCTCTCTGATACCAAGTTTTTACGGTCCCTGATATAGATCTAGTTATGGGACGTTGCAAGATGAAATCATATGTTTTCTTCCTACTAGTTCGTTCAGAGAGAACCTGTAATCTCTTTAGTTAAAGTATTCAAAACTGGATTAATTTTCTACTTATCTTTCCATTGAATTCAAATAACTTCAAAAACAACACTGGTGTATTAAGCACCCACCTAATAATAAAGAAACAACTTACTACTACTACTAAAATGAGACGTGGAGGAATAACTCCTTAGTGCTAATAACTGCAACAAAGAAATAGGAAACATAATTAATAGATAACATGAAGTAATCTACTTTCAGATTTCCTTAAATTTTCCATGCGTAACTGTTGGTAGATTAAAGGGGTGCTAACATGCTCTCTCCTTTTTTTAAAATAAAATAATTTATGTATAGTCTGCTACTTAAATTTAATAGCATTAGGGCTTCTCCAGATATTCTCTGACATTTTCAAAATTTTTAGGTTGGTTCTCTTGGACAGAGGTTCATCCTTTGGAGAAGCAGACAATGCCGTCATTCTTCAATGAGAAGTTGCAAAGTAGGACTCCAGAAATATACATGGAGATACGGAATTGGATCATGAAAAAGTATCACACTGACCCCAACATTCAAATTGAGTTGAATGATTTGTCCGAGCTCTCAGCAGGAGATTTGGATGTAAAAAAGGAAGTGATGGAGTTTTTGGACTACTGGGGTTTAATTAATTACCACCCTTTCCCACAAACCAGTTCGGTTATTAATGTTGATATTGATGGGGACGAGGCAGCAAAGACAGATTCTTTGGTTGATAAACTGTTTCGATTCGAATCCGATGAAACATGGACCCCAGTTCTTCCGAGGTCTAGTGTAGCTACTCCTTCTGCATCTTCTGGGTTCTTTCCAGAGTCAGCTATTGCTGAAGAACTGATGAAGTCTGAAGGGCCAGCTGTTGAGTACCACTGCAACTCTTGCTCAGCTGACTGCTCAAGAAAGCGGTATCATTGCCAAAAGGAGGTATCTTTGCTCAACACTAATGTCCTTTCTTTGTTTTTGGGTTAATGAGATAAGATATGATTATGGCTTGCCTACTGTCTAGGGCATCACCACCAGTGTTTTCTTTCTATTCATGTTATTATTTAGATGAAGGGATCATCATCTTGGTTAATTCATAAACTTGTCGCCGATCAAAGAATGTGATTCAGAACCACACTTTATTTCCTTCTGGGCATAAAAGGCGCATGCTTGAGCCAACCCAGTAGATTTAGTTGCTTATCATTCTCGTTCTCAAACTCTTTCTGCAGTTGTCCATGTTCACATATCTTTAAGTCGTATGGTCCATAATTTCTGTGCACGTACATATTAAAAGGTCATTTTCACTGTTGAAGTAGGTCTTGTCAAAACTTGACATCTTACTTAAGTGCCTGACTCTGTTCTTTGTGTTGGTTGTTTTTACTACATAGGCAGACTTTGACTTGTGTAGTGAATGCTTCAACAATGGGAAGTTTGGATCTGGTATGTCCCCTTCAGATTTCATTGTTATGGAGCCTGGTGAGTCTGGCGGTGCAAGTGGTGGGAAGTGGACAGATCAGGAGACTCTTCTTCTCCTTGAGGCATTAGAGCTTTATAAGGAAAACTGGAATGAGATTGCTGAGCATGTGGCTACAAAGACCAAAGCTCAGTGTATTCTTCACTTCATTGAAATGCCAATAGAGGATACATTCCTGGATACTGATGCTGAAAATAACCAGTGTGTTAAAGAAAAAGAAGATGCAGATTTGTCTAAAGATGATACATCAGCCAGTATTGATGCCCCAGAAACAGCAGAGAGTAAGGATGATGGAAATGACAATCAGGTTTCACCCACAGTGGAAACATCAAAGCCAGAGAATGTGAATGGGCCAATTCCTCAGGAGGAAGTTGGTGAGAACTGTGCACTCAACGCACTGAGGGAGGCATTTACAGCTGCTGGTTTTTATCCTCCACCTGGAGAATGTGCTTCATTTGCTGAAGCTGGCAATCCTGTAATGGCAGTGGTATGTTGATTTCTTTTACTTTTCATTGGCTCAATCATTCTGATGCAACTGAGCACTAAAGGCACTCTACTAAGAGCTAAGAATCTGTTCATACTTTTCCCTGAAGCCTGAATAATGAAATCAGTTTTTTTTAATTCGTGTTATTTACTTGATCAAGGTATGATCTTTCTGCCGGTGGTAGTCTTTTCTCACCATTTTCACAGGCTGAGACCTTGTTTTGAAAAGGATAGGGTTTCATTATAGCACTGCAGTTTCAATGAGATATTTTAATCGTGTTCAAAAGAGGCAATTGTTTGTCAGGAAAGAAAGAAATGACAGGTTGTTTGAAAGTAGGAAGAACAGTCATTAATACCAAACACAAATGTATTGTTTTGCTTAGTTTTTAGTGTAACATGGAAGATGTACATGCTTCTGACCCTAGTGCTGTGATTGACATCATTAGCATATTGCACAATTTGTAATGGGGTGATTTTGGTTGTAAGTTGTAACCTATCCAGCAACTTCTTCTTGCTGATCTTACTATAAAAAGCTTCGCTTTACCGATTTTTTTTTAAAAAGAGGAAGTCTAGAAGTAGTATCAGTTTGGTTTTCTATTCTGCTGTTAAAACTCTGATTATTGTTTATTAAAATAAGTGATTACTGAAAATGTTTTGGTTGTCTTCATTATGATGTTTTCTTTCGCTAGGCAGCGTTCCTGGTGAAACTGGTAGAAGCTAAAAGGGTTACTGCCTCTGTGCGCAGCTCTTTGAAATCCATTTCTGGTAATCCTTCTGGTGAGAATCTAGCCTTAAGGCACTGTTTTGTTTTGGAAGATCCACCAGATGATGGGAAGACATCATCTGATACAGATCGGTTAGTGTTCCTCTTTTTAGCTTTAATTAACAGGTATTGTATTAATTTGGAGTCTAATTGTAAATTTAGTATTGCAGACCTGCTAATGGATCAGTTGATCCAGAAGATAAGAAAGATGAGGATGACAATGTTGAAATGCAGAAAGAGGAAAAGTTGACATCAGTTATTGAAGAGAAGAGTTCGTCAATTGGACAAGAAGAGACCAAAGGTGAAACAAACATTGACAAAAAGTGTGAAGAGCAGGATGATGAAAACCATGGAGAGAAAAATGAGAAGGAACTTGAAGAAGCGGCCCATTTGGTTTCTACCAGTGACGAAAATCCAGAGAAATCTGATACTTCAAAACAATCTGATCCAATTCCTACTGAAAAAGAAGGGGAACCTGCATCACTTAAAGAATCAGATGATGCAGGCTTGGCAGTGGGACAGACACCAAGTACCACAGCAGAATCAGATGTTTTAACGTCTAAACTAGAGCTCCCACCCGGGTTCGAAAAGGAGTCAGTTGATGGAGCTTTAACGGCCATTCCTTCTGAGTCTCCAGATACTCCTAAAGATGAGGACATGATGCCTGCTGTGCAAACAAAGGAGCCTGAGCAATCCATGAAATCGAGCTCTGTACTTGAAAATGGCGAAAATACAGGTCCAAATCTTCAATATGGTGTTATGTTTTTTTGCATAGTATAAGTTATGCCAATCATGTTGCCTTTGGGGTGTTTAAATGGGGAAGGTAGTATTGCACAGGAAGTGCGTAGGTGCACGTAATGAGTTTGAATTCTAGTGGTACTTAAGTGTAGAAGAGTAGAGGGAAGGTCTATATTCCGTCGAGTTCAATGCTTCACAGATTTCTCAGTTAAAATAGAAGTTCGCTAATCATGGAGTGCAAGCACAACAAAGGAGTGGGATATGATTCTTGGAATTAAATCTCATAACATGCTCGACAAGGATAGGAAAAACAGATGACATCTAATCCCCCCCTCCCAAAAAAAATAAAAAAAATAAAAATCTGCATGATATGCATTAGTGAGGAAATCATCAATCTATTGATTTTATAAAATAATGTTTCAACTAAGAGAATCAGAAAGCATCCTTTGAGTCTTCGGTCAGTGGCATGTAGCTTGTTGACTACGACCAGATTGTTGAGTTTGTAATTGATAATGTGTCAGTGCTTTAGTTCTTACACCAAATCCAGATCTTCAAATTAAAAACACCAGTGAAGTTTATTCTAGCACCCTTTGCTTTCCTATTTTGCCTCACAGTGCACTAGTCCTTTAATTCCTCTTTTCTCCCACCTCTCTAAACTCTCATATTCCCCTTATTCATACATTTTGCCCTGCAACCTCTCTCCCCAAACACAAATAACCGCAGAAAGTTGAAATGATGGTTGCTGCATTTATTTTGGGTGATATAGAATCCCTCCTCTGATACCGTGTCAGTTTCATGTTAAATATCATACACACAAGTTCTCTTTTCATATGTCTTAAGTGTTTAACACCATGCCATTATTAAACAGTACAACTTTTGTGACTTTAAGAATTAGAAGTTATTTACTATTCTAATTTTAGACCTTGATAAATTCCTTTAATCCAACTAATCTTACCTTATTGCTTACTTCTACTACTATAACACTAAGTTAAATTATCATCTTAAACTTCATACCCAATCAAAAAGTGGCATATACAATGACACCTTTCTTTCTCTAGGCTCTAGCATCATATAAATTGTTATGGAGAGTGTGCAAATACATAGTCCCCGGCCTCTTGTAAGGTGATAATCGTTGATGAAAATCCATATGTAGAGGCAGATAGAGAGAAAAGAGAAATAAGTTGACCTTGAAATGAAAATAAGTTTAAACTAACACAGGAAGGGGCACGGAATTGGGAGGACAAGCAGGTCCTATGTGGTATTGGTATAGGAATTTCAGGAGTTCAAGAAAGGAGATGCAAGGCTGGGGAAGAGGGGGTTTGTAGTGAGTTGCTGGATTACTTGACATTTCTAGGCCTAGCATCAGATAAATGAAATGGTGAGTGTATACGCACACATAGTCCCCTCTTGTGAATCATTGATAAAGAATCTTCAGGTAGAGGAAAATAGAGAGAAGAGATATATGTTGACCTTGAAACGAAAATAAGTTGAACTAACACAGAAGAGGGTGTGGGATTGGGAGGACAAACGGGTTCTATGTGAGATTGGGATAGGAATTTCAGGAGTTCAAGAAATGAGATCCAAGGTTGGGGAGGAGGAGGAGGGGAGGGACTGTAGTGAGTTGATGGATTGGTGGAGCTGGAAAGGCAAATGATAGACTAAGTTGATCAAGTAGGGCAGCCATTAAAACAATTTTACCCTTAAGGGTGCAATGTTGCAAAGACCAAATTGGATCTTAAATTTTCGTCTACTGCCATTGCTACGGCCTCGGGTCTAAAACTGTGGTTTTCTCTGTATGGTTGCTTAGCCAAAGCGGAAATTGATTCATATTCTTCCCTCTGAACTAAACTGAGGCTTTTAAGAATTTGTAAATCCTCTTATAATTCTGATTTTTCCCTTGGTGCTCTATTGCTCAGGGGCTGGAGAAGTCAAAGACTCTGTAGATGGGAGAAAAGATCCTTTGAAGACCAAAAATGATCTGGATATTGATAAGATCAAACGTGCCGCAGTCACTGCTTTGACAGCTGCTGCAGTCAAGGCGAAATATCTGGCAGATCAAGAAGAGGACCAAATTCGGCTGCTTACTACATCATTAATAGAGAAGCAGGTAATCATGGCCCGCCAGCTCTTTGAAAATTGCATCTTTGAGGCTCCTTATTATGTTCTATGGGAATCATCCAACAGCTGCAAGGCTTTCACTCACTTCTGCTGGGGGGTGTTTTCAGTCAAAATTTGAGACTGATCAGCTAATGAGCTTTAATGCAAGATTTAGACTGAAATAGATCTTGAGCTATCAAAACAGATCCGGGTGATTTGCTTGTGATTAAGAGAGGGATGATAAGCTTTTTTCCACTTGGAGCAGAAAATGCTTGTCTTCCTTTTAGAACAGAAAAAATTATAGTGTCATATAGATGAGTATTAGACCGTCTCCTTACCTCTTGGGAAATACCTCCTATATTCTCCTTTCTTTGGTTGAATGTTTATATTGCTTTACATTGGAAGAATCCTAACCCGAGTTCAATCATTGAGTTAGGACTTGTCTGGTTAAGTTCTGACCATATTCTCCCAGGTTTCTGCTGGCTTGATTTTAAACTGATCAAAATCTGACTTTCTTAGCCTTAATCTGTTTCACCGAGTCTCAACCATTCAAGTTACTTCTTTGCAGTTAAACAAGCTGGAGAGCAAGATAACCTTCTTTCATGACATGGATAATGTGGTTATGAGGGTCAGAGAGCTGTTGGAGAGGTCAAAACAGAGGCTTCTCCTTGAGCGTAGTCAAATACTTAAATCAAGATCTGTAACTCATCCTGTGCCACAATCAGTACCTGCTAACCGGCCTGGAATGGTTCTTACTAATACAGCACCCAGGCTTCTAAATGTAATGAGCTCCCAGAGGATACCGTATTCAAGACCCATAATGGCAGGAACTCCTACACCAAGCTCTTTTATGCCTACAACAGTTTCAGGAAATTCAATGCAGCCTTCAAAGTAGGATAAGCTTATTTTAGTTAGGACTAAGTAATATTTTCTCTAGTGCATAAGAGTGAACTCATCTATAAATCAAAAGAGCAAAGAAACGGTCTCCAAATATTTATTTGTCATGTGACTGTGTTTATCCTTTCATGACTGTTGTCCTGGGTCATTTAAGTTATAAATTTCTTAAACAACTGAAGTTAATTGTCCAAATTCTCTTTTTGTATGTATGCTGAAAGGATTAGGCTAGCTAGCTAATACATGTTTTGTTCTGTATTAGAAGGACTCTGAGGACTGACTATTAGAATTTTGAGAGCATGAGGAGATGCATAGTTTCCCCGGTGAGGAAGTGTGAGATTGGATGTGGGTATAAGGAGAGGTAGAGGTAGGTTGAAAAGGTATTGGGGAGATATGATTAGACATGACATAGTTTCAGCTTACCGAGGGGATGACTTTAGATAGGAGGTCATGGATTAGGGTAGAAAGTAGGTAGCTGAGCTTTGTCTTGCTTTTTGGCGGGATTAGGCTTTGAGGGAATCTTGGTAGTATCGTGTTTGTAGTATGAGCTTATATCGGTAGTTTCTTGCTTTTGATATATAGGTAGTCTTGGTAGTATCGGGATTAAGCTTTCACTTACCGCATTATTTTGTCATTCATACTGTTCTTTTTTCTGAATGTTCTGTACTCCTTTCTTTATTAATTGACATGTTTTACTCACTGTTGTATTTTCTTTTGAATAAATACCAGTCATAAAATTGTGATGACAATTGTGGGTGTTTAGTTGAATGTTCTGCTTTTGCAGAATAATTTTAAATCAATGTTTTCTTGCACAAATATATTTGAGTAACTAGTTCTGTAAGATCATATCGTAAAATCGTGAGGAAATGAATGTATATCAATGGAGGATTAAAATTTTGAGATCTTTGCTCAGAACACGGTTGGTTTCTAACATCATTTGTCGCCTGCACTTTTCATTAGTTTCCTAGAGGGAGCAATCGTTGTAAAAATTTATTTGTATTTTGTGGTGACGTCAAATTATATTAGCTAACAATGGCCAAGTGTCCCAACGAGGCAAATATGTATCAATTTATCATGATTAAGCGAGGAAAATCTTTATGCCATGCATGAATTTATTGATTTGTGAGCACATTCGTTGCATCTTTATGCACTCGAGCCACAATGCTCTCTAGTTCAACTCTTTTAATTGGCATAGTATATTTGTAAGGCGATTCTGAATTGTGATTTTGATTAACTGAAAAGATTATTGTAAAGTAAGAGCTTTCACCAGAGAGGTGAATACGAATCCAACAAATCTTGAAGTTTTATCAAAGTGAAAGTAGAACCAACAGAATTCAAGCACCAAGAAACCAACCAGATCCCCGTGCAAAAGCATATATAGGTACAACTTGAGAATTTACCAGGAAAAGAACACCATGAGAAGCAAACAATAAAGCGAGGGCTAAAGGAATCCAATTTTTTTTGGAGCTGCAAGATTTATCATCACTTCGAAAATTGTTAAACTGTTTAACACTCACATCCACCTGTCCTCTGCTGACTGCTAGCGGCAACATCTATGGTGTCGGGCAAATATCTTTACCATAAAAAAGTTGCGGCAGAAAAACGAAATAGATCAGTATCATGATCGATAAAAGTAATTAATATCTAGTACTGAAACAATTTATAGTCACGGTATTAATCTTGCACAGCTCATAATATCACCTGTTTGCATGTTAACATCGCTTGCCCACAAACAGTTTAGCCTAACAAAAATTGATAATCTAATTCCTTTGGGAAAACGCCAGAGGAAAGAAAAGGGAGCAGAGAAAACAATTATGTAAACCAGAATCGGTCAGAAGGCACAGGCTTATACGGCTTGCCAAGCAGCTGCACTAAGACAAATAGATCCTACAAAATTACTCGCCCACATTTTGACATCCCTCATTCCCCAGTCCAACATTATTTTTAGGTTGTCCCCAACTGAGGTGATCACATGACACTTTTTTTGGGAAGATAAATATTTTTGTGTGCACCATGCTGCTAGAATCTTATGGACAACAATTGGTATAAATAATGTTTCAACTTACATTTCTTCCTCCTCTCCACTCTTCAGGGCATTCTTAGCAATGCATTGGAATGCCTCCTCTACGTTGGTTCCTTCCTTAGCTGAAGTTTCAAAGTAGGGAATGTTACCCTTTGAAGCGCACCAGGCCCGAGCCTTTTTCTCAGACACCTAAAACAGAGCAGACAAGTATCTTTAAGTGAAGAAAAAGAATAAAATACCTCTATGGAAGCAAAGTTGTTCTCTGTATGAAACTATAGTAGTCCTATAGGCGGCTTACCAAAGAAGTGGACAGGTGAGAGCAACAGACAAGGGAGCACAAAGAGGAAGAATTGGGACAATGTACAATTTGTTGGACCAGGAACTTACCACTCTACTATTTCCACCATCAACATCAACTTTGTTCCCCAGCACGACAAATGGAAAGTTCTCTGGATCAGATGGGCTTGCCTGCAGAAATTCCTAACCAGTCAGAAAATTCATACGGAGATTACAGAGTAGTTGTTCAACAAGAAAAAATAGTGTCAGGTGAAGATACCAAACAACTAATTTCATCATTTTTATCAACAATCTGTATGTGAGATCCTATGCAGAAAGATCAAAAGAAGTAAATGGTGGCACCAACAAATACAAGTGGCTATAACAAAAGGGAGGAGCACTGGATTAGCAACTCATGAAAGATGAAACATAACAAGCTCCAAGAGGGAAAAGCTCATAAAGCCTTCACCTAAGCCAGAAGCAAAATAGGGCTATAAGCCTATAAATAGTTAATAATGTGAATTGATAACAATAGAATCAAATAAAGAGGACGTAACGGGTAAATAATCAGAGGGAAATAAAGAAGTACAGGGTAAACAATCAGACGCAAATAAAGAAGAAATACCTGAATTAAGAACTCTTCTCTCCAGTTGTTCAAGTTTTCAAATGACTTCATTGAATTTACATCATAAACAAGGACACAACAATCAGCACCGCGGTAGAAAGCAACACCAAGACTCTGAAATCTCTCTTGGCCAGCTGTGTCCCAAATCTGAACAACCAGAAATATCAAAGTTAGAGCAGGAAACGGGCCAGGTTGACCTATCCATGAGTAAAACATTAAAACTGGTAATACAACCACCAACTACCTCTCCCAATACCAAACCTAATACATGCAGATGTTTGGAATTACGACATCATTTTCAAGCTGAAAAACGATAGAGCATGTTTCTAGATATCAAACTTAGAAGAACCAAAGAGTAAATTTGAGAGAGAGATGGAAGTCTTGACCAAGTGAGAAGTGAATAGGATGCACCATGAGTTCTCTAGATTGGATGTTTTGAAAAATAAAAAAGATACCTGCAAGGCAATGCCTATCTATCCTTTTCATTGCATTGGATCCACAGATAGAATTGAACCAAACCAAAGGACAAAGACAGGAATAACTAGGAAAAAGAGGTAAACACCTGTAAATTAATATTGTTTTTCCTTTTTAAATTTTGGAGGAGGGGGTCAAGGAAGCTGAACTATACTTTAAGATTCTGAATGAGGAAAACATACTGGGAGTGAAGATGCAGCGTGAGTCTCTTCTCCTTGATTACTAACACATATATGAATCTACCTAATTATCACCTTATATGCCACAAAACTCAAACTAAAAGAGCAGAAGGGTGACAAAGCTGAAAAGTTTATTTCGCTTAATACAATTAATAAAAATATCATCATGCACAGAGTATTTCTAGGAGATCAATGCATGTAAATTACTTCTATCTTCTTATATCCAAAACAAATGCCTTAATTCAGAAAGCAGCTTGGTCCATTACGTACACTATCTACTTAACCTCTACTTAAATGGATTATAGCCACAGTTATTCATTCAAAGTACAGAGAATCTCCCATATGAGAATTTTCCCCGCACGTGTATTGGAGACATTGATATACCTACACATATTTCAGAGATAAATCAGTCCTAATCTTCCATAAGAAACTGACATTCGACTAACATGCATCCCCTTTTTTGGCTAAGAGAATTTAGACAATCACTCTAGCATGCCATTTACAGAGTCACCAATTGACCTCCCTTATCCTGACTCTTTTTCTTTTCCTCCCATTTAGTAGCTTCTTAATGAAGATGGCTAAAGATGATTCTCGTCTACTTGAAAGAGAAAAACATGTCCAAACTCCAACAAACACACTGAACATTTCAACCCATAAAAGAAAAGAAACAAAATCTAAAGCAAAGGAAGTGATGGGCTGCAATTAACAATCCGAGTGTTGCAACCCCTCATAAACACAATTACACAATCAAAAGCATGACACTAAAGTACAGTTCAATTTGTCATTATTCTCAGATAACTTGTGTGGTAGTTTGTCTTCATACGTGAATCAGAGGAAAAACCCCTCCATCTCTCTAGTTGTTACGAGGAATCACAGATGAAATAAGTAATATAGCAAACCTAGAATTGACAATTTGATACAGGAAAATCAGGTTGGTTGATTTCATACACTAATACACATCAATGAGACACTATCTAACTAACCTGTAGAGTAAAGAGCCGATCCTCAAACTGCACTTCCTTTGTCAAGAAATCAGCTCCAATAGTTGCTTTGTACTGATTGCTGAACTTCTTATTTACATATCTATAAAGAATCATTTAAGGCAGACAATAAGGCAATTCAATTCAATAATTGCATCTGGAAAGTGAATCAAGCTGTTTTTTCACAGTACTCTTGGACTGGTGATTAATCGAACAATACTAGGTTACAAAGCTTAAAAGGATACTGATTCATCAACGAAGTCTTTCCAACCCTGCAAAACACAAAGAGGGGTGATTAATGGGCAAATACTGAAAATTAAGCAACTGCTTGAACTTAGATCACGAAAAGTCAAATAATCAAATCAACAACGCCTCAATTGCCAACTAGTTAGACCCTACTGTATGCACGAATCGTCTCTAATCATTCCGTTCTATCCCAATCCCAGATCACCGTAATGGAACACTCAAATTCAATTATAAAATCAATCCGTTAACAGGCCAAGCAAAATGAACATGAACAGCGATGAATCATGAGTAACTGAACCCTAAAACAGTACAGAACAGAAGAAAGTTGTACAGTAATATATTTAGTATCTATATTGACAAATACGGTGAGAACTGACCCACTGTCGCCGAGGATGATGACTTTCAAAAGCGTTCGCCGGCGAGAAGGCATCTTCAGCTGACTCGATCTGACGAGAAGAGACTGAATACAGAGAGCTCCGCGCGTGTTTGTCTCTCCGTGTGTGGCGTGAGGAGCAGAGACAGTTGGCAATTTGAGACGTTTCTAGTAGAAAAATGATTGCCCAGTTGTTGTATAGTACTCCGTAGTATTGAAATAGATTATACTTGAGCTGGGGCGCTAAACAGTCAACTAACCTTTCTCGGCCTGCCCGGGTCGGGTTGGCCCGAATTTGGTTCTCACTTATCACTATTCGAATTTGGAAATATTATTTTCGTACCCAAGTCATGGTTTCAAATTAGCATTTGAACATGTAATTTGGGATCATGATTTTAAATCTCAACTTCTTCAAAAGTATGATTTGAGATTTCAAAATTTTTAAAAATGTAAAAATTAACTCATAATTTATAATTTGTAAAACAAAAAATAAAAAAAAATCTCATCACTTATTTTTGCGAGAAAAAGATTCATGTTTGACATGAAAATAATATTCGTACCATGTAAAAATATTATGTTAAAAATAACTAGTTACTGTTATTATTAATGATTGATCAATCTTTATAAAATTATATGTATTTGAAAATTTACAATCGTAAATATTTATTCTTTTTATTTTTGTATGCTGCAATAGATGTACTCAAGTCTTCCTTCCTTTCGTTAATAAAAAAATCAAGAAATTAATAGATTTTTTGTAATGGCAACTTCTAAACCTCCGGCGCTGGATGATAACATTGATAACACATTTTAATTTATTTATTTTTTATTTTTATTATATGATTTAACGCCTTAGGTAGAATTTATTTCAGCTTATAAATGTCAAACATAACCAAACTACTTTGAAATTTCTTTTTATAAAATTAATTATGTGGTTGACATTTTGCATGAAACAGTAAAGCGTAAGAAATGGAAAAAAACGTCATATGTGTGGTCAACGTAGAATGGCACACACAAAAAATAATTCATACTTCAAAAACACTAACTAATTGTTTGGGTAAATTACTGAGATCAAACTAGATTAATCAAATTGTATAATTAAAAAGGTGAAAACATAATTATTCGTTCAATTTGACAAATAAAATGTCTAGAAAAAACTATTTAAATCATATACAAGTTTTTTCTCCATAAATTCAGTCCTTTAATTTATTAATAAAATAAGCATTAACTAAATGTAGTGATTTTTGTTTAAATGTAGTGATTAGTTCCCTTATTTTAGGAGGAGTATGAGGATGAAAAAACATCTCTTAATTTCATGGTATATTTTATTATTATGCAACATGTTTTTACTTTTCTTTCTTTGAGATTCCTCACTGCCTTTCTCCTAAAGGTATCATATTTCTTTTCTCCTGAGTTTGTATTTTCATCTTTACAGTTTCATCTTTTTAATCTTTATTTTTCTAAGATTAAGGCTTCTGATATCATTTACGAAATAATTATATGAAGTATTGATTCCGTATGGTAATAATTCTCTCTTCGTTATGAAATAAATGATAATGTTTCAATAATGAGATCATTGATTGTGATTTAGTTTCATGTTTTCTTGTTATTTTATTGAATATTTTTTGTGAATTTTCGAATAGAAAAAGTAAAATCTGTTTGGATCTTTAATGAACAGGAATCAATACTTGGGAGATCGGCAGAACCTGCGTAACTTATTCTAACGCAGATCGTGACAAAGACTTTTATAAAAATGTCTTCGTCATCGAATGGGGACTCTCCATCATCAAATTCATCATCATCTCCACCAAATAGTTCAAATAACAATTCATCATCTGGAAAAGATAATAGCTCTTCTTCTAATGGTAATAGTAATAATAATAATAATAATAGTAACAACAATAATAATAATTCAAACTCTCAATCTCCCCCTTCTAACAACGATTCATCCTCTGGAAAAGATAATAGCTCGTCTTCTTCAATTAATAACAATAATAATAACAACAACAGTAACAACAACAATAACGACAGCAATAATAACAATAACAATAATAATTCAAACTCTCAATCTTCTCCTTCTAATAACAATAATTCGTCATCTGGAAAAGATAATAACTCTTCTTCAAATGATAACAACAACAATGGTAATAACAACAATGGTAACAACAACAATAACAACGACAACGACGATGACAACAACAGTAATAATAACAATAACAACGATAACAAGTCACGTTCTCCACCAAAATCATCAGACTCATCAAAAGGAGGATCATCGCCTCCTCCTCCGCCTCCTCCATTTTCTCCACCATCACATTTTTCTCCAAACTCTAGACCTCTTGCCCCTCCAAAGCCTCAATCAGCAAAGTCAGACAGTAAGGATAACAAAGCAGCACTCAGGATCGGAGTCGCAGCTGGAGCAGGATTATTATTTCTTGTCATACTAGTTTTCCTCATCTCTTGTTGTAAGCGGAAAAAGAAAAGAAAGCATGATCAAATGGGCTACTACAGAGACAATTCTCATGGAGCCATGAGTATACTTCTTATCTTTATTTTCATATTTTATCATATGCTTTAATTTTGACATAATATATTACATTAGAAAAAAGAAGTAAAAGAGATCAATGAAAGTATACCTATTTAATTGGTTTATAGGCATGTCCATCCACAATATAATGTCACCCCTGATTAGACAATCACTCTTTTGAGAAAGCTTGTGCTACAATATCATGCCTCGAGTCCTTCGGGATAACTCAGTTGGTTTGGAGGGTGATTGATCCCCTCAATGCCTTCTGAGTCGAGCCTGTAGCATAACGCTTGCCTAGTGCGTGGCAGAGGTGGTAGCGATATTTTTGCTAATTCATTTTCCCTCTATTCTAACCTGCATTATGTATTTTACAGATAATCATTACTATAACAACACTGGACAACATACGAACAATTGGCAGACTAACAACAAACTTCAATCAACTGACCAATTTCACAAGATGCCTCCTCCAGGTACGCAATCATGTTTATACGTATATATTAAATTTTGAACATCCTTAATAAAATTCATGTTTTTGGCGATTGGCAGGGAGTGGTCAAGTAAGTTCAGAGCATAGTTGGCCAATAGCACCACCACCACCACCACCGATGATGAGTAGTAGTGAAATGAGCTCAGCGGCTTTCTCTGGTCCACATCAACCTGCTCAACCACCTCCACATCCAGCAATGGCTCTTGGTTATAATCAAAGTAGTTTCACTTATGATGACTTAGCAGTTGCAACTGGAGGATTTACTAAAGACAAACTATTGGGACAAGGTGGTTTTGGATATGTACATAAAGGAGTGTTGCCTAATGGTAAAGAAATTGCTGTAAAAAGTTTGAAATCTAATAGTGGACAAGGAGAAAGAGAGTTTCAAGCAGAAGTTGAAATTATTAGTCGTGTACATCATCGACATCTTGTGTCTTTGGTTGGGTATTGCATTGCTGGATCTCAAAGGATGTTGGTCTATGAATTTGTTGCTAATAACACTCTTGAAGATCACCTTCATGGTATGTATATATTTTATTTGCAAACATGTTATCACTCACTCTCTGTTTTAATTTGTTTGGTTTACTTTTTAAAAAGTTTGTTTTTCCTTCTTCTTTTTTGACAACTCTTTAAAGACCACAAGATTTAAAGTCATTTTGATTAGCGTGATAATTGGGCGGGTTGAGTTAAAACAGATAAGACAACCAACCAAAATTACCTTGAGTCGAAACGAATCATAACCCAATACGTCCAATTTTTACCAAGTTTTATTTGTTCTTTTAAAAGATTTTAGTACCTAATAAGTTTTATTATTATTATTATGGGTTTATATAACATATCAAATTAAATATATATATATATATATATTTATCATTATACTTAGCATTTTTTGAAAAATAACTTTTGTTATTTGGTGTTTGGAGTTTATCTCATATTTTGTTTGTTCAATTCATTTAGGATCTGGTCGTCCTCCTATGGATTTCAATACAAGACACAGAATTGCATTAGGAGCTGCGAAAGGTTTTGCTTATCTTCATGAAGATTGTAAGTTTTGAATTTTTTTATTGTTTTTATTTTCACTATTTGACTTATAAACCTGTATTTTCATATCTACGTATTTATTGTTTTTGTGTAACTTATAGGTCACCCTAAAATTATTCATAGAGACATCAAAGCTGCAAATATCCTATTGGACGAAAATTTTGAAGCAAAGGTATTTCTATTTTAGAAAATTCCAATTGTATGAGGAATTTAGATACAGAAAAATTCAATATCTTGATTCTTACAATATTTTTATTAGGTGGCTGATTTTGGACTAGCTAAGCTCTCATCTGACAATCATACTCATGTATCCACCCGTATCATGGGAACTTTTGGGTGAGCATATTTTAAAATATTTTTAAAAATAACATCTTTAAATATTTATTTATTTTGCTATATTAGCGTTTCCAAGATCTTTGAGTTGATTTCTATTAACTGAGTGATCATAAGATAAATCAACCCCAAGATCTCCGTTCCAGTTTTATCTTCTACTATTTTAATGCTAGTATTTCTTGAAATGTGTACCTAATTTTTTAAAATTTTGAAAATAATGTATTAGTGTGTTCAATTAGAATGAAATAATTGAAGTGTAATTATTTGTATGTATTGATTAATAGGTACTTAGCACCAGAGTATGCTTCAAGCGGAAAGCTAACCGAAAAGTCTGATGTTTATTCATACGGAGTTATGCTTTTGGAACTTATAACTGGACGTCGTCCAATTGACATGGATGGTGACGACGATACTTTAGTTGAATGGGTATGTACTCCTCCGTTTAATTTATTCAATTTTTTACGTGACATATTTTAATTTATGCTACTGATTTATATGCAGGCAAGACCTATTTTAATTCGTGCAACAGAAGGCGGAAATTATGATGAATTAATAGATCCACGCTTAGAGGGAAACTTTGATGCCCAACAAATGTTATGTATGGTGGCATGTGCTGCTGCAACAATCAGACATTCTGCAAAAAGACGTCCAAAAATGAGCCAGGTTAGTTTATCTCTTGATTTTTCTTAACCGTTTCTTAATTAGTTTATCTTTGAAAAATACTAATTAATGAATCACTTTACATATTATTAGGTTGTACGTGCTTTAGAAGATGATGTTACCTTGGACGATTTGAATGAAGGAGGAAAATTGGGTCATAGTGCAACTCTCAGTTCTGGAAGTTCTGAACCAGATGGAGGTTCATATGATTTAAAGAAATTCAGAAAATCCAGCATGTCGAGTCAAGAATACTCAAGCAGTGAGAACGGTGAATCTCGTGAATTTCGTCAAAACAAGAAGTAAACAATATAGCCCTTAATAAAAATTATTGCTCTCGAAAGAAAAAAGGGTGGTTACTTCAATTCACCATATAATTATAAATTGTATATTTATTTATGTATAATTATTAAATTGTAGATACAACACACAATCATTGACCAATTGAACTTAATCGCAAAGATGCTTTAGGTACTTAAGTTTGGTCTCTTGGTGGAATAATAATATTCTTCTATCATGAAACTTAGGTGATTGCAATTTTATGTTTGAATTTTTCGTGAGTTAGTCATCAAATTTTGTTAAAATTGGAGAAATAATTGATGTGCATTTAGTTCGCACAATACATATTCGTTGGTGTTATACAGTTTAATTCACATTTTTTGGATGTGTGTTTGATATTTTATAGGCAATCATCAACCCCTATTATTCATATAGTCTCATTGTTTCCCATGAATGAAGATACTAATTTAATTTAAATCTTAGTCATTGATTTTTAGATATGAATCTTATTATTCATACAATATTTATTAAGTGTGTTTGTTTTAAAAAAAATTCAACCATTTAATGGGTAAGAATAGATTCAAATGATTATCTATAACAAAGTCTTAATATCATTAAAATTTTATTCAAGGGTTTTCTAAAACATGGTAGTTCACCAGAGTTAATATCTTAAAAGGTCATTGAACTATAGGAAATTATCTAACAAAGTCATTGAACTTTTTTTTATATAAAAAAAATCACTAAACTAAAGACTTTTATCTTTAAAAATCACCAATGTACATTTTTCATCAAAACAAATTTTAGATGACAAATTAAATTATTTTTTATGTCATATAATTATAATTATGAACTCCACAAATAAATAAAATCATAAAATCTATTAATTTTGAAAGGATAAGTCTCTAACTCTATGAGACCAGAAAGGAACGGTAAATCAGATCCCATAATCCACAGGATGCTTGGAGCTGCCTGAGTAATTAGGATCAGCCACTACATATATAATAATAATAGACAACAAAGTACGAAAATAAAGATGCCAAGAAAGTTGGCAAAAATCTGGGTAATTCATTATCTCTGAATAAGACATCGATTCAGATCAAATTTGTTTGAAAAATTCGGCCAATGCGTTCAAACTGATGGCATAGAGCGAGAGAGGAAAAAAACTCGGTATAAAAATAAATATAGTAGATTTTATAATTTTTGTATGGGTAGAGTCCATGATTACATGACATTAAAATAATTTGATTTTGCCATTTAAAATTTATTTTATTGATAAATATAATTGAGTGATTTTCTAAAATAAAAGCATTAAGTTAAGTGATTTTATTGAAACAAAACAAAGTTCAATGATTTTGCTAGATAATTTCCCATAGTTCAGTGATCTTTTAAGATATTAATTCTAGTTCACCATAACTCCATTCACTTTCACTATCAATCATATTAATTCTAGTTCACCATAGTTGTCATTAACCCAATCAATATCACCACCATTAGCCATCATTTACAATCATTGCCACCAACCACCATTACAATCCGCTATTACAACCATCAACTACTATATAACGTCATCCGCTTTCATCATTCACCGACATCATTAACATCACTATCATCCACCACAATTACTTGGCAATACCAATTACCACGATTAACAACCACTATTAATCAGTAATGTCAGCCATATCATCACTAGCTACTATATCAACCACCACCATCATCTCCCAATGCAATCCTCATTTGACACCCATCACCACCCATCTCACACACATATTGTTAAATTAATTGACTTAAGTTAATTTTTAAATAAAGATAAGTTTAATTATTAAGATGTTGAGCAATTAATAAATAATATTAGTTATTTAGTATTCAAATCTTAATACAATATCTTAATATTTAGGTGTGTATTTAAATTCAGACATATTAATCTTAATAAAAACAAATTATGACAATTGTTTCACGCTTTTCATCAATATGAACACGACTAGCCGAGCCCAGATCTCTATGGAAATATATTAGTACACACTTAAGATGACATGCATTTTAATTAAATTTTCGATGAAATTAGAATATATAACTGATATTGTTATAACGAAAAAAGATAATTCCTAAAATGTGTCGATATTCACTTTCAAATCCTATCTATCATCTTTTCAAAGTTTAAAATACTCATTTTGTCAAATTTCAATCATATTTATGGTCAAATGATTCCACTGAAAAAAAAATTTACAAACAACTAGGTCAATGACATGAAATGTTTTTGTTCTCATACATCAATTTCATTCAAATAGTAAACACAATTTGTTCGGAGATTGTAAGGATTTGTTCGATTATAAACGTTTTCTTTTCCTAAAAAAAGATTTTCATGATACTATTGATTATATATTAAAATGAATTTTAATTTGTTTCAAGATGAGTTTTCAAACTCGAAAAACTCTTACAATATTTTTTTTTAACTTATATCATAATACAATTTTAACTTTAAAAAGTATTACTCATATTTTTAAGATATTTGCACCATTTTCCCTATATTATAAGTCACTTTATTTTTAGCTACCGAAGGAATTTTATTTCATGGTATGACGTGTACACATCCCATTGGTTACTGGCCTCGTTTTCTTCAACTGTAAATGTAAAATAGTCTTCGGTTAAACCGGATCCGGTTTAATATTTCCCCCATTTCACCCTTATAAGTTATATATAACCCTCTTCACTGAACTTGCACGTCGAGGGGAGATCGAGAGATCTGTAATTCGATTCGCTGCTAACCAATATAAATATATTCAATCACTTTGTGTTCTTCATTCACCGAATCGATCCCACCTTTTTCGGATTACTTTCCGATCCGACTAGGTTACACTTCTATTTATCTGTATCCTTACAGATCTCAGCTGTCGTCTCAGAAATGGCTCAGCCTTTGGTGAAGAAGGACGACGATCGCGATGACGAAAGTACGTTTTTTTTGGGAATTGTAGCACAAGCTTTTGGTTCATTTCTCATATTAATTTGTCGGTGGTTTTGCATTTAATTGATTGGATTGTTGCTTTCGCTTGTGATTTTTGATTGAGGCTGAGTTTAGATCTGCATTGTGGATTAGATTCTACGTTGATTGTTTATGTGTTCAAGTGAATCTGGACGATTATGAGTCTGATTACAGTGGAATACTTGTGAATCAGCTTTTGTTACTTGCTATTTTTTCTCATTTCCTTCTGACAGCTATTCTCAATGCTGCAAATACGTAATTCAGTGATAAATATCTATACGGTATATTTAACTTTTAGGATCCAAAAGAGGTGCGGTAGGTGTGTGCTTGAATGATGTTGTGGAAGTTAGTTTGCTCAGATTATACTGTGTAGTTTTACACTGTAGAATAGTCGTTTTCTGCTCAGATCTATCTAAAGTAGGATTTAATATGTGTTTGAGTGATGAATTGACATTTTCATGTTGGATTTCTATGACAATACAGTGGACTATTCCCCATTTATGGGGATTGAGAAGGGTGCTGTTCTTCAGGAAGCAAGGGTTTTCAATGATCCTCAATTGGATGCAAGAAGATGCTCTCAGGTATGGTGTTCTATTTTTTTGAAATAAAAAATGCTGTGCAAAAGTAAATTAACTCTCAATTCTGTTTTGGTGGCATGTCAAGCTGGTTAGACTAATTTGTTCGTCTTGCCTTTATTTTCCGGTTCTTCAGGTCATTACAAAGCTTTTGTATCTTCTGAATCAGGGCGAGGCGTTTACAAAGGTTAGCTCTAGAGCTATTAGTTTTGGCAGTAAAACATGTATTCCTTTATTTTTTTGGCATGACTGTACAATGACATTTTACAAATTAAATGCCCCAAATTGTGGAATCAACCATGAATGCTTGTGTTAGGGTAGGCTGCCTACACCACATGAAATCGTGCTTCGTACACCAGGCTGCCATTTAAATACCCCAAACCACCATTTAAAGAGTAGAGAGAAACGTTGAAGAAATAGAGAGATGTGTGACGTTGGCTATCTTAATAAAGCAACTGTATTTTATGAGAAAATGTATAAAGGTTCTGAATTTTCATTTGCGGGGGATAGGGGTTCGGAACATATGGATAATACTTGATTGTGAGTAACTCCTCCATATGCGTATTCTGTTGTTCTTGCACGATGAAGGTTATTTTTTTTTTTCATGAATTCTACTTCACTTTGCACCTCAGAAAACAATTTTTTTATCTGGATTTTTGTGACCCTACATAGAATTGGTATTAGCTGATCATGTTGTTATCTGGAGGTTGTATCACATGTGTTTTACCTTGTCAAAAAATAAAATAAGGAAGTGGATAATATCACATGCTATTGCATGTCTGCTTGAAGTGAAGGGTAATTTTCAGTAATGCATTACGTATAGTGTGTCAGTATGATATGTTTTTTCATGTTAGTGATTAATGATCTCGGAAGCATCTCAATGCTGCTATTCAGACACTAGTCTGATATGGTCGTGAATTATTTTCACATTATGCAATGATCAGCAGTTACAATTTTGGAATTTATGTATCTGGCTAGTCATATGGGAAAATTGTGTACATCTTTAAACTAAAGTTGATTAGCCAAATTGGTCGAACGTAGTCAAACAACAGACCAATATGTGCAATGGATCAAAGAGAATTTCCCTTCCTTGAAGTGTTTCTCCTTTCTTTACTTTATCTCGGTGCCCCAATTTAGAACCATACCATTTCTTTGCCCTACAATGTTTCCTTTTTAATATTCTTGGAGCCATTTGCTAGTGTTGTAAATTTTGTTTTAGCCCATATAGATTTTCTGTCACGTCCATGATATGGATCTTTGAAAAGAGGCTCTTCTTATTGCCATTTTGAATTTGCAAACTGAAGCAAACTGAAGCAAACTGAATATTTCTGTCTTTTCTATAATTGAGAATTCTTAGTCCTGCTCCCCCCTTAGGACATAAAGGGGAAGTAGCGAGATTACAATCTCCTCCGTGGGAAATCCACGTAAGCAGTCGCTCCATCTTATCTCTTTATGTCACTTTGATGACACTCTCTCTCTCTCTCTTCCTGTGAGACTGCCACTTAAGTTGTTTTAATTTGTAGGTTGAGGCTACAGAAGTATTCTTTTCTGTCACAAAACTCTTTCAGTCAAAGGATATTGGTCTCAGGAGAATGGTGTATCTGATAATTAAAGAGCTTTCTCCCTCCGCAGACGAGGTTAGATACCTAGTTTTTTCTTTTTTTCTTTTAAGGTTACACCTATCCTATGAATGAAATTAACATGTGGTTTCATTGCCTCCAAAAGGTTATCATTGTTACGAGCTCTCTTATGAAAGACATGAATAGCAGAACTGATATGTATCGGGCAAATGCTATTCGTGTCCTTTGTAGAATCACGGATGGGACACTTCTCACCCAAATAGAGAGATACTTGAAACAAGCCATTGTTGACAAAAACCCTGTTGTTGCAAGTGCTGCCCTTGTGAGTGGAATCCATTTGCTTCAGGTAAGGTTTCAAGAACCCTTTTTCATTTTTTGCTCGGTTGGTGGAATCTTCCTAACACTCCTTGGCCTATGTTTCTTTTCACAGACAAACCCAGAAATCGTGAAAAGATGGAGCAATGAGGTACAAGAAGCTGTTCAATCAAGGGCAGCTCTTGTTCAGTTCCATGCATTGGCCCTGTTGCACCAGGTATGTTATTTGTTATATAAAATTTTGCTTTGAATTTTTATTCATATCATGAAATTTTTGTTTGTTAACACAATCATATTGAGTAAGACCTCATAATTAAAGTGTTGAAGCCCCCAAGGGTTGGTTCAAGTGGCAAAGGTTGGGGGACTTGTGATTTAGGTCACGGGTTCAAGCCCCATGTCATGCAAACTAAGCTTGATATTTAAGTGGAGAAGGGTAGAGGAGCGGACCCATTATCCCTGAATTTCGAAAGCCGCCCTTGGTCTTGAGGGTTTGCCCCGGATAGATTTCATGGTCATAAAAAAAATATAAGTATTGAAGTTGAGGGTAAGTTTTAGACTCATATAGAACTTTTATTATTGTTATTATTAGCATTATCTTGATATAGTTTTAATGTAATTTTCAGTTATATTTTATTTATTATGATGATGATATGATATAAGATTAAATAAAGAAATGAAGATTCATATAGCTGACCCTAACTTGTTTGGGACTGAGGCGTAGTTGTTGTATACTGTATAGAAGTAGTACTAGTCCTCGTATATCTGTAGTTGATTCATGTTCTTAAATATTAAAATATCTCTTGGGTTCCCTTTCATTCAGTGGTCAGGTTTAAACATGCTTTTGATCTCTGGTTTCCTACCACCTTCTAAAGTGTTGCATTTTTCCATATTCTACTATTCATTAAAATCACAGCTGTACTAATTCTTTCATTTTTTTTGGGGGGGTTCTTATAATGTTTTGAAGATTAAGTGGTAATAGATCATATGGAAGGTTATGTTTTCCTGGGTCTTTACATGTGCAAGATTCACTCTCTTGATATGATTTTCTTTCTATTTTTGCAGATTCGGCAAAATGACCGTTTAGCTGTTAGCAAGCTAGTTACCAGTTTGACAAAAGGGAGTGTCCGCTCGCCTCTAGCTCAATGCCTTTTGATTCGCTATACTAGTCAGGTGCCTTCTTTTCCCCCTCATTTCCCGTCAGTTTTAGTATTAATGTAATTATTTGATTGGGCTTTTGCCTACTGGAAAGAAATCCTAATTCTGGATTATTTATGGTGTGTTGGAATGATATATTTTCAGGTTATAAGAGAATCTGGCATTAGTCAAACAGGAGATAGGCCATTCTATGACTATTTAGAGAGTTGCCTTCGTCACAAAGCGGAAATGGTTATTTTTGAAGCAGCTAGGGCAATCACAGAGCTTAACGGTGTGACTACTCGAGAATTAACTCCTGCTATTACTGTCCTACAGCTCTTTTTAAGCTCTTCTAAGCCAGTTCTTAGGTTTGCTGCTGTCCGCACTTTGAACAAGGTGATTCATCTGTGTATTCATTGGTCTACTACTTCTATTATGATTGATTAATTTGGTAACTGTGATTCATGAATAATTATTTAGTCGAATGATGTACACTAACCAATGCTTCCACATCAGGATAACCCTATCTCTGTTTTGTTAACACATATTTGAATTTAATTCTCTATGATATTGATTTTTATGCCACTAAAAGTAGTGTACTGGTTGGTTACATTACTACCTTCTTACACTTTGTAACTGAGGAAGCTTAATTTGAAAATTTTGAACCATGTATAGGTGGCAATGACACATCCTATGGCTGTGACTAATTGCAACATTGATATGGAGAGTCTGATTTCTGATCAAAATAGGAGCATTGCAACTCTGGCTATCACAACTCTACTCAAGACTGGGAATGAATCTAGCATTGATCGTCTAATGAAGCAGATCACTAACTTCATGTCTGACATTGCTGATGAGTTTAAGATAGTGGTGGTGGAAGCCATTAGATCATTGTGTTTGAAGTTCCCCCTTAAGTACAGATCATTGTGAGTAATCATGGACTTCTCTTAGAAACCTGGATATCAGTATATAATATATGTATGCAAAGCTTAACATGCAAAAAAAAGGGGGGGGGGGATACATCTTTTTTTGTTACTTTTTAACAGTCACTTGACATAGATTGTGTGTGTGTTTTTAACAACAATAGGATGAATTTCTTGAGCAATATTTTGAGGGAAGAAGGTGGATTTGAGTACAAGAAGGCTATTGTTGATTCGATTGTTATCCTGATTAGAGATATCCCAGATGCTAAAGAAGGTGGATTGCTTCACCTATGTGAATTCATTGAGGACTGTGAATTTACATATCTTTCTACTCAGGTTAATTTCCTCTTTTCTTGCTAATCCTGGTTTTCTTGTCTATCCACATTATTTCATTGTAATTTTTGTTTTCATTTGGTTTCTGTGATGTTGTATTTGTTTATTTCTCACCTCGATCTATCCATAGATACTACACTTTCTTGGAAATGAAGGACCTAAGACCTCTGACCCCAGTAAGTACATCCGATACATATATAATCGGGTGATACTTGAAAATGCAACGGTTCGGGCCAGTGCAGTGAGCACCTTAGCGAAGTTTGGTGCCTTGGTTGATTCATTAAAGGTAGAATTGTTCTGGTTTCAGTTTGTCATGACTGAATGCTGCATTTTGACTTTAAAACTGTTTCTTTAATATGCTGCAGCCTCGCATATTTGTGCTGTTGAACCGTTGTCTGTTTGACAGTGATGATGAGGTTAGTCTTTAGATTTCATGCCTTTTGTTATTTTTATTCTTTATTACTTTGTTTATGTTTGCTTTATCCTTTAACTTTCATGTTAATCAGGAGAACCATTCTTTGATTTGTGAAATTTAGGGCCCTGAATATATGACTATGAGCAATCATGTGCTTACTTAAGTATTGTTGTTTCCACTCCAAAAAAAAAGAGGAAGGAAAATAAATAACCAAAGATTCCATATTTCCCTGATTAACATTCATGGTGTTGGGATTTCCAGAACTCGTTGGCATTACTCATAAGAATTCCCTTTACAAACTTTAAATTGTTGTGCCTTCAGTTTGACTTCTTTTTTCCCTCCCCCATATCTTGTCGTCATTCGGTCATTCCTATGTAAACTAGAAAGTATTCCTTGTCTTAACTGTTTAACTATGTTTTAAATTCCTTTATGGCTAGTGACTTAGATTTCGTTTCTGTTGCATGTACTTGTACATACATGTGAGAGATCATCTGAAACGAACTACATATCTGAGTAATCTGCATCATCTTGCTCATAAGAAACAGTGTTTTGTCGGTGAAATGAAGTTTTAAAACTTCAACCAGCTTCTTCTTTTTCACTTTCTGTCTTTGTAAGTCTGGTAAATGAATCAAATAGTTCTCTATTGTCTTTGATGATTGTGATATGTGTTTTTGTTTGTTTATAATATTTTTTTCAGTTAGCTCCTCTGCAGACTTCAATGATTGCGATATATGTTTCTACTTGTGTCATATTCTTTTTTCAGTTTACAAGTGTCACAATCTTTTGGCAGGTCCGTGACCGTGCTACACTTTACTTGAATACCCTTGGTGGTGATGGTGCAGTTGTTGAAACTGATGAAGAGGTGAAAGAATTCCTTTTTGGTTCACTCGATGTCCCTTTAACCAATCTGGAAACCAGTTTGAAGAACTATGTATGTAGCTTCTCTCTATTATGATCTCTAGTTCTTTTTGCATTTGTTATCTCATGTTTTTCTATAATGGTGGCAGGAGCCCTCGGAGGAGGCATTTGATATTCATTCTGTACCTAAGGAAGTCAAATCTCAACCCTTGGCAGAGAAGAAAGCACCTGGTAAAAAGCCAACTGGTTTGTCTGCTCCACCGGTGGCCCCCACTTCCACTGTTGATGCGTATGAAAGATTACTGTCCTCTATTCCAGAATTTGCCAGTTACGGGAAGCTTTTCAAGGTTTGTTGATCGATATTCATAATCATTTATTTTCTATGGTGATTTGTTTTGTCCTTGTTTAAGCTAATATTTTTTTTCCATGTATGACCAGTCATCTGCGCCAGTGGAGCTAACAGAAGCTGAAACAGAATATGCAGTTAATGTTGTCAAGCACATTTTTGACAGTCATATCGTGTTCCAGTACAACTGCACCAACACTATTCCCGAACAATTGCTGGAGAATGTATTGAACTTTTCTTTGGAGGAGTTTCTTGCATTTTAATTTGACCTGATCATCATTTTGAAGTGTTATTTGCCTGCTGCAGGTCAGTGTTATAGTAGATGCTTCTGAAGCTGAGGAATTTTCTGAAGTAGCATCCAAACCTCTCAAGTCCCTTCCATACGATACCCCAGGGCAGACATTTGTGGCTTTTGAGAGACCGGAAGGAGTCCCAGCTGTTGGGAAATTCTCAAACACGTTAAGGTTCATCGTTAAAGAGGTATAATTCTCCTGAATTATTTTGTGAACAGATCTGGATGGAGTCATGACTTGAGAGATGACCATGTTTAACTTTTTTTCCTTTTCCTGTCTGGTAGTTTAGCTTTTCTGGTAGTCATGTAACTTGTATGTATTGAAAAATCTTCTCTATAGTCTATGGATAGTGACTTATATCTGATATTTTAGTTTGGATATGGATTTTTGAGCTGTGAATTGTGATCACTTGTTAACAACTATGCAAGCCATGTAAGTTGTGTGGAGCATCTTGACTAAGGTGTCTTCTTTCCATAATAATAGCTGCATCATTAGCTCAGCCTGTTCAAAATAATAGCTGCATCAGAAAAAACTTGTGTTATTTTCCTCCAAAATCTTAACTTTAAGAAGTAATTCTGGACCCTGTTCTCCTAAAGTATATAATTCAGATAGAGTATTGAACTCTAGACCCAACCAAACTAACAACAGGAGGAGTGAGCGATTTTTTAGCAATCGTTCCCAGCCCAACCTCCAAAAGGATAAAAAATAGAACTGCTGATTTTTTTCTTTCTGTCTGTAGTATACAACGGTTCTGATTATGAAATGTAGCTCCGTGTGTATCTTGCCAAATTGTTTCTAAGATATCTTTCCTATGCAATGTGATGATATGCTATGCTAATTTTTGGTGATACACTAGGTGGATCCATCTACTGGTGAAGCTGAAGATGATGGTGTCGAAGACGAGTACCAGCTAGAAGATCTTGAGGTTGTTTCAGCAGATTATATGCTAAAAGTAGGAGTGTCCAACTTTAGGAATGCCTGGGAGAGTTTGGGAGCAGATTGTGAAAAGATAGATGAGTATGGTCTCGGACCAATGGAAGGCCTAACTGAAGCTGTAAATGCAGTTATCAGCCTTCTTGGCATGCAACCTTGTGAGGTTCGTCTTTCATTCATGGTTCTAGTCAACTCAAACACTCTGCTAGAACTCTTTTAAAGCAAGGGCATACTTTACAGATTTGGCTAGAACTCAATTCATATTTGGGTCGAACCTTTTCTGAGCAACTATGCGTATTTCTCTTTATGTGGTATCCTAAACTGTTCTATTATGATGTTTCTCCAGGGTACTGAGGTAGTCCCAAGCAATTCAAGATCACACACATGTTTATTATCTGGATTATACATTGGCAATGTAAAGGTTCTAGTTCGGTTGTCATTTGGAGTGGGTGGGCCAAAGGAGGTTGCAATGAAACTGGCTGTTAGGTCTGAAGATATATCTGTCAGCGATGCAATTCACGAAATTGTTGCAAGTGGCTAGTTTTGTAGATGAGTTCAGATAAATACTTGTAATAGAAAGTGGATTTATTTTAAATTTTTTTACCAAGTAAATTTGGTCAGTTCAGAACTGCGAGGTACTCTTCAATGAGTCAGTCGGCTGGGGTAATTCAAACACTAAATTTGACTTTCTCGTTCTCTTTTTTTTTTTTTTGGTTCTAAGGAAAGAGTTGATAGTTCTAGTCCGTATATTTTGCATTATATTGTCTAAGTGTTACCTGATGTACTTGGTTCGAGATACAAAGTTGGCACCATGCTTGTTGTATTCATTCTAAATTTTGCTATTTTGATGGTTCATTCTTTGTGTGATTGGAAGTTGGTCTGAATCACCGTCCTTTGGCCTCTTCTCACACCTTAAATTGTGCAAGGAAGGGGTCAGGATCGAAAAATGAATAAACTACCAAATAAGACCGATTACTTAAAAGACGATGCATTATATTTGTGACAACCTGATGAAATATATTAACATGAAATTAATCTTTCACCACTAGACAACTGCGTCACTTTCAAAAAAATACAGATACAACGTTATGTATAAGACATGAAGCAGAATAAAGAAAATC